>CABHPH010138789.1:0-45414 GCA_902168325.1 Peromyscus nudipes | reverse complement strand
AAAAAAAAAAAAAGAAAGAAAGAAATAGAAAAAGGTAAAAGCCTAGAGGCAAAAGGTAGATGGGGTAATTTAAGAAAAGCTGGCTAGAAATAAGCCAAGATAAAGCCAGGCATTCATAAGTAAGAATAAGTCTCCATGTGATTTATTTGGGAGCTATGTGTGGGCCCCCCAAAGAGTAAAGAGAAAAAAAACTACAGGGCTTCTTTTGGGATGGGCCATCTTTATCTGCTCTTCATCTCCACATAGCCATTCCTGAGCATTATGGTCCTAAGATTCAGGTTAGGGGTGATGGGGATGTGAGATATACTTTATCCTCAAACCTAAGCCATTCTCCCAACCAGTTTTTATCAGTCCTAAATCAGCATTACTGGCCACGTGCCTGAGTTAGACTTTCAATTCCAGCTTAGCTGCTATTCATTATAAATTTAGCTTCCCTGTCAAGATCTTGGGGAGGTAGAGAAGCTAGACAGGATATGATTTGACTATCAAGCCATGGAACCATCACAATTGCCAAAATCACTAGAAAAACTCCCTTCTCCAAAACTCATTGTTCTTGTGTCTAATCCTTGGCACAAAAAGACAAGAAGCCCCTTGAAGGGGCTCATGAGCTAGAAGAACATTTTGCCTACCTTGCAAGTTAAGATTCCATCATAATTATCTAAAAGAAATTGTGTCTGCTATGAAAGAACATTTGAAATGAATTCTGTGATGTTAAAAGGGGATCTCATTACAGAACTTTTGTAACAATGAGATCAGGGTGACTAAGTAACAAGTTGTGGGAGACTTGTTTTTTTTTTTTTTCAGATGGGCCTCAGAAAAAAAATTATTCACCAAAGAAGGAGAGAGATTAAATGGGAAAATAAAGGAAGTGATTCTCCTACAAGCCTACCACATCCTCACACAGTTCTGGCAAAGGTGAAACTCCTGGCTGTGAATTGACTGGCTTTTCTGTAAAAGTGGCCAAGAGACTGCCCACAGCCAGGAGGCTCTTCCTGCCCACACCCCCACACACACACACACACACCCCTCAGATTGGATAGTGAGGTTCGTTAGTATCCATTATGGTCATAAAGGCCAAGTTTCTACTTGAAATGAAGCTGTGAGGGAGCACGACGTGCTGGACATTTAAAGCTGCTTTCTTCATGAGAGTTTTCATGTCTCATCCTTCATTCTCTTGAACAAGTTTAGGGCAGGTAAAGGGCAGGTTTACTGTGTAACAAGAATACTGTTTCTGAATCGTTCTCATAAAGTTGGGTCAGCAGTCAGCCACAGTTAGCCTGTACTTCCGTGAGCAGAGAAAATCCCATTACCGGGGTCTTTGCTGGTCACATAAAATGGGCAGGCCACAGTGGGTGGCTCAAACTAAGCAATCCAACTGCAACCTCACAAGAGTAAGCGGAGAGAGGAAGGCAGCATCTAGTAAAACGCTGAAGCAGAAATCGAGTGGGGTTAAATTTTAGTTGATAGCAATGACGAGAAAGGGAATAAATGCTTCGTGTAGAACTTTAAATACTCTCAATATACCGTATTTGAAATTTGGGTTTTTGTTCATTCTCTAAATGCTTTAGACAATTTTTCAATATTTTAACATATCTTAAATATGTTAAACATTTTCCAGTGTTTTAGACAATATTTAAACAATTTTGAATAACAAGACTGTGTTTTAGATGTGTCTCCTTCAGTTTGTGTGACTTATATCATATACTTCCATTAAAACTCATCAAATGGTAGTCCATTTAAGCTGCAGGGCAAAAATGCAATAGGGAAGTATAAGAGACCTGCACCCATTAAGCTCTGATGGGCTGGCAGATGATACCCCCTTTTAGGAATGGTCCAGGGACAATTTTAAGTAAGGAATAGCCTTCCCTAACCACTTTTTCCCCAGTTGTCTTGAGTTCAGTTGTCATCCTCTAAAGAGATGCTTGGGGCAAGCCCATCGTGTTGTGCAACTCCAGTGTGATACCACTCTGCCTGAATCAAGTTTCCGCCTTGCTGCTGTCACTGACGATTTTCTGTTTATGCATCCATTAACTCAAAAAGCCTGTTTTTCTATAATTGGACCTCAGATGCTCGGAATTGGCTTCATCATGGGCCTTGATAGACAGCACTCTTGTCATTGGTCAGTGCCTGGTTGCTTTTATTTAGTTATTTTTAATAAGTTATTAAGAATTCATGAATGCATCATCCAAAAACTAAAAGGACCTCCATCCAGCCATATGCTTCCCTCCATCCCACTCCACCTGCCTGCCTCCTTTCCTCATTCCACATAAGCATCCTTTTGAATCTCGGGTTAATTCCCTCACTGTCCTCTGCATATAGTTTCACATATTAAATATTAATATGTATACACATATTATACATTAGCATTTTGACTTAATTTTGGTATCCTGCTTAAAATAACATTTAGAGAATTACTTTATTATAAGCATGATATTGTTTAGATTTATCTATGTTGTTGGAACTTGCTGCAGTTTGCTTGTTTGGGGGTTTCTGTGACAATCCGTAGAATGACTATGCTACCATTTAGTCTCTGTGTCCCAGTGTTAGGCATTGGTTTTTGCTAGAGTGAACAATGCTTCTGTGTTATTGCTGTGTGTGTATCCTACTGCACATGCCCAGACTTTCTCTTAGGTGTGTCCTAGGAAATACATTGCTGGTTGGAGAAAGCATGAATCATCTGCTTCTGAACGCAGTGCTAAGCTCTTCTTGGCATCAGTTGTGTTCTCAACATCAGATGATGTCAGACTTTCCCAAGGTTATTGTATTCCTGGTTGGCAGTGTCAGACATTGCATTTTTACTTAACTAAAAAAACGTATAAAATAACGTTTTGCTGTAGTTCTGATTTTCCTTTTCCTGGTCACTAATGCTGTTGAACATCCCCTTACATATTCACTTGCCATACAATAGGGGGTTTTGCCTGGTTTTTTGTTCTTTCCACATTTCTACTGGGTTGTGTGTGTGTGTTCTTATTAACTTGAAGGAGTTCTTTACATATTTTAATGTTAATCCTTCGTAGTTCTGTATATTCTGAATATCTTTTCAAGTAAAAACTTGCTTTCAATGTTTTTAATATCATTAGATGGTCAATTTGGAGTTGTTACAGGGGGAGGAAGCCCCCAACTTCACTTCTTCTATGTAGATAATGGCTAACTTTTTTTTTTTTGGTGACTTTCTTCCTTACTGATCTGCCATCACTGATGAATCATGTGGTTCTCTGCTCCTTTCATCTTCTTGTCTATCCCTGCACCAACCCATAATTTCTTTGTTCCTATTTTTCAGAATATTCTAAATACTGTGGCTCTTCATCTCTTCCCGTAAAGTTCTAAATCACTCTGTAAAGCACCAGTTTTCAAGTGTTTTGTGTCTATAGGTGAAATCAAAATCTGGAAGTTTTCCAAGATTTTTTTTTAATTCTTTGAGAAGTTCATGTGTGTTTACAATGAAATTTAATCATATAAATCCTCCATTTCTCACTTCCAACTCCTCATATCCTCCCAACAGCTCCCCCACAGCTTCTCTTTGCTTTTATAACCCACTAAGTCCCACTGGTGCTGTCCATATGTGTACAGGTGTGGGACCATCCACTGGGGCATGAGAAACCTGCCAGTGGTCACAGCCTCAAAGAGTGATCCTTCCTTCCCCAGCAGCTACCCATTAATCACAGATTTCTTCTAAAGAGATCTCTCATTTGATTGCTCCAGATGTATTATATTTGATCATTACAATTTTATACACCTGTTTTCTCTTTAGTTTGCTTTATAGTTACATGGAGAAATGTAAATGACATTGTTCTTATACCAAGCCACCTTATTAAAGTCTCTTATTACTTGTAATAATTTGTAGATAATTTGAATTTTTAGCATAAACTATCACTAACTGCAAACAATGACTTTTTATTACCTCCTTTCCTACTCTCGTGCCTCTGATATCCTCTTCTTACCTTATTGAGCTGTCCAGAGCCATCAGTATAAGTGTTAAAGAGGAGTAAAAATAGAGAGCATGTATCCTTTTCCGATTTCTTCCTGCTCGGGCACACATCCTAGGAGGTCTCTTCAGTTGTGACTTACTCCAAACGCTGCCTGAACTTATTCTGACACATATCTACTGTTGCCTAGATCTATTGATCTTAACATTTAACAAACACCTAAAACCCCACATGTCCACTCATCATCTAGTCTCATCTCTCACATCATGCCTTCCCTCCTTAATTTTATAACTAGGGATGATGCCATCATGCATATGATCCAAATGGGGAAAAGGAATCTTTTTTGACACTGTCTTTCCTACCAAATGCCTTCTTCACCAAGTGTATTTATTCTGGTTCATTACTTTTATTTAATTCAACCTCCTTTCCAGCCATTCTACCCACCCCCTCAGCTCTCATCTATCTTATTATCTTGTGTTCCTAAGCTGCCAACTACATCCAGTCTTGCCTTCTACACTCTCTTCCACACCCAGACAGAACAGCCTCCCTGAACCTCAAATCTGTCATACTGTACCTATGTTAAAATTTTCTCATGGTTCTCCAAGATTGAGAGGACAATCATGAGTCTGTTTCCCAAGGGCAAGCATCTACAGGTAGGCTTCTTTTGACACGGTCCCCAGGGCACTTCAGCTTTGTCTCCTGTTCTCCCTGCCCTAACTCCATCCCCTGGCCATCGTGGGCCCTGTGAAGCTCATATTCTCTCTTAGGAAGGCTTTTGAATGTGCTGTCAATCCTCTCCTGTGGCACTTTTCTGTTCCACTGTCTTCATTCCCGTCTCGACAGGCCTGCTCAGCCTTCAGCACTGGACCTCCAGATGGCCTCCTCTGGGAAGCTTTCACTATGCTGTTTAGTCTTTCCTGTTTTCTCCCACTCCTCGAGAGCAAGAAGAGCCTTCATCATGCTCCTGTGTGTAGCCCCAGAGGCCAGAGGGAGACATGCACAAAGTTAGAGCAGGGTGAATGCTTTAGAACTTTGTAGCAAATCAAGGTCCTATCACTCAGATTTCTGATCTCCATTTGTTGAAAATCCTGTTTTTCAGGATTAGAGAGATGGCTCAGTAGTAAGGACTGGCTGCTCTTTCAGAGGACTGGAGTTCAGTTCCCAGCACCCACCTGGCACCTCATGACTGTAACTCCAGTCCCAGGGAATATAATGCCCTCTTCTGGCCTCCTCGGACACTAGGCACACAAGTGGCACACAGACATACACACAAGTGAAACATACAAAGTAAAATCCTGTTTTTCAAAGCTCTTCTTTATGCCTTCCTAATCTCTCCCCCACACTGCTTTTTTTTACAACTCTCCACAGCGTATCCCACAAGACTTGGCCTCTTGTCTAGTCTTCTCCATCAGCTGCTTGAAGGCTAGGGTTGTGCCTCATCCATCTTGGTACTCTGACAACTATATACCAGAGCCTAGCCCTGCACTGATCCCAGCTGGACACCCAGAGTAATAAAAGTCAATTCCCTCCTGGAACCACAACCAGCAGAGAGCATGCTTTGGATTCTTTTGTGAGCAGTTAGCGTTCAACAGCCAGCATCTCCACCTGCACATCCTTCAGCCTCCATCTTCACAGCGACGCTTCAGTATGACATCAGAAGTCTCCTGACAACATCATTCCTCTTATGGAAATCACCACTGGCAAGCCCTCTCCATCTTTCCATTCCATATTCCCAGATACACCCATGTGCTTTCTTGTCTTTATTTGGGGCATTTTTTTTTAAGTGAGAAGCCTTGCTATGGTATTTAGTCTAGATTTTCCTCTCTTGACTATCACCCCGCTCCTCCACAGCTGTTTTGAGTATCACACTCTGTCATTTAAATATTAATATTATGGAAACAGAAGAGAAAAAATGTCTTTCATCACATATGCAACGTTGAAGGAAATTAAGATTAATAAATGGTGACAAGCTCTAGAGAGGGAATAAAAGTTAAATCGCCTTGGACTGTTTTCAGAAGTTGTTTGAGCAATGAGTATATCTTGTTGAATGCCCTGTAACTGTGATCGTTCTAAAGACCTGATTTCTGAAGACAGATCCGAAGTGATAACTCAAGCCCGGGTTTTCCCCTCAGAGTACGCGTGCTCTGCATGTGCACATGTGGGGAAAGCTTTGAAGGAGAGAAGCTGGGAAGTGTCTACAAATTAGGTCTTCTTGATCAAACCTCAAATAACTACTGTCTAGAGGAAAAGTAAGTTTGAGGCCTAAAAAAAATTTTATTAGTACTGGGGATTAAATCCAGGGACTTGGGCAAGCCTTCCACCACTGAGCTACATCTACATCCTCAAGACCTGTATTTATTTAATTTAAATTTTTTGAGAATTTCATACATATGTACTACACTTATATCATTTCCACCCATCCTCCGCCCCTCCAGTTCCTTTCATGTCCCCTCCCCACTCCTTTTCAAATTCATGAAATCTTCTTTAAATATTGTCTTTGTCACGGTCACCATAGCTGTGATAAAACACCATGACCAAAGCAACCTGGGGAGGAAAGGGTTTATTCGGCCCACGCTTCCACATCCCTATCCTTCATCAAAGGAAGTCAGGACAGGAACTTCAACAGGGCAGGAACCTGGAAGCAGAAGCTGATGCAGAGCCAAGGAGAGGTGCTGCTGACTGGCTTACTCCTCATGGCTTGCCCAGCCTGCTTTCTTACAGAACCCAGGACCACCAGCCCAGGAATGGCACCACCCACCATCAATCACTTATTAAGAAAATGTCTTACAACCATATATGACAGAGGCATCTTGTCAACTGAGGTTCCCTTTCAGATAACTCTAGCTTGTATCATGTTGACATCAAACTAGCTAGCTTGATAATATATTTATTTATTTAATTTATATCCTGATGAATCCATTTAGTTTTGTTCATATGTGTATGTGTATAGGGATGACCACTCGGGATCAGTTAGCTTATCAGGGGGATATTAATTGCTAATAATAATTATTTGCCTATAATTGTTCATCAAGGGCTGGGACCTTGTGAGATTTTTCCCCATCCATGTTGGAATGTCACCTGATACCATTGTGCAGTTTTTATTTAGACAACTGTATTTTTGCAATTTCATGGATCCAGTGTCCCTGTTATACACAGAAGACATGATCTCGCAGCAGATGTCCCGGTCCTCTGGCTCTGATGATCTTTCTGTCCCTGCTTCCATGCTGTTCCCTGAGACTTGGGGGTAAGGGTTGGTGACAGATGTATCACCTGGGCGTGGGAACCCCACACTCAGCTGTCCTTTGCACTTTGACCGGTTGTGGGTTTCTGTAATGGTCTCCATCTGCTGCAGAAAAGGGCTTCTTCGATGAGAGGTGAGAGTTACACTCATGAGTGGACATCATGGTGAGCATCAAGAATGTAGTTAGAAATGAAAGTGGCTTATGAAACTGGAAGGAAGCCTTAGCTTTTGAAGTAATAAAAGTGTGCGCATTTTTCACTCTTCAGCTAGGTAAATGACACTGGCATACCCCTGGTCATAGCTGGACTTGGCTCAGTTAACCTCAGAGGGAGGGGTCCTTCTATGTCCTGTCTAGGATTCTCACAGCTTCTCCTCTGCTAAACTGTCAGTGAACATAGTAGGCAATGTGCCCCCCCAATAGCTCCCTGGACCAGCAATGTCAGCACCACCTGGGAACTTGCTAGAAATGGGAATTCTCAAGGTCCAGGCCTAGTCTATGCGCTCAGAAACTAGAGGTGACACTTCAGTAACTCCTGTGTGGCTTTCCAGAAAATTCTAACGCATCTTCAGGTTCAAAAGCCACTGACTCTCAACCTTGGTTTCACATCTGTATCACTTGGAGAGATTTCTTTAAAACACTGAAGCCAGGGTTCCATCCTCCAAGATTCTGACTGAACAGGCATGGGTGAGGCCACTGTGCTGACAGGTGCTCAAAGTTCCAGATGATTCTAAGCACAATTGGGTTAAGAGTTTGCTTCAGGCTGTAGTTTCTCTTCCATTTTCCTCCTTCCTTCCTTTTATAATTAGTGTATACTTTTTGTAAAAACTAATACATGTATGCAATGTATTACCATTTTCCCTACCTTCTCTTGTTCCCTGTCTTCCTCCCTCTCTCCCCTCCCAAATAGATACCCTCTACTTCCATGGCCCCTTTAAAAAAAAGTCTAGATTATACATATAAGAGAAAATATGCAATATTTTTCTTTATGAGTCTGGCTTATGACTTGACATGATTTTGCTCTTTATGGCTGAATAACACCCCATTATTTAGATATAATACACTTTCTTTATCTACTCATCTGCTGACTGGAATCTAGGCTGATTCTACAACTTGGCTATTCTGACAGTGCACATGGATATGCCATTATGTCTATGATATACTAACTTGGATGCCTCCACTTGTATACCCAGGAGTGGTAGACTAGAATCACATGGTAACTCTATTTTTAGTTGTTTTAGTAACCTCTACACTGATTTCCATAATGGCTGGTCTGGTTAATATCGCTATCAACAATGTATAAGGCTTCTGTTTGCCCATATCCTCACCGGCATTTGCTGTTGTTTTCTTGATGAACTCTAGATTCTGATTTCTTACTCTGGGGATGGCAATGACCTCAGAAATAGACACTTGGTTTCCAGTCTTTTCTGGTCTGTCCTTCACCATCCTCACTCCTCACCCACCATGCAGGGATTTATTCAGACCTAATAGTTCTCAAACTTTAACACGAATGCAAATCACTGCAGCACTTGTTAAAAGTAGTTTGCTGAGCCTTGACACAGACCTGATTTAAAGGTCTGGAGCAGTCTGAGAATTTGCCTTTATAACAATTTCCCAGGTGATGGATGCCACAGCTGCTGAGGCTTCTAGCCCATGGTGCTCTAGCCATGCTGTCTCAGTGAGCACAGAAAACTATCATAGCAATGAACTTGGCCTTCCAGGGCCTCCAACTCCTGTTTTGTGGTGTTGCCTACTGGTGACAGAAGCACTGTAGGATCACAGTTGCAAGTGTGGCTTCAGGGTACTGATTACAGCCTAATGAACACTCTACGCCTTGGTGTCCTATTCATGAAAAGTGGGGTAACACATGACTTCCCTGGTGAGGATTCTGAAAGGATGAGGTAAACCAATGTAGCAGCATGAGTAAAAGTGCCCAGCAAAAGGGATCAAAGCACTCACAATTAGTAACAAAGTAAAGAGTTATAAGGAATTGTAACAGTCATACTGCCGAGAAAAACAGCTACAAAAACAGCTACAATCTACAGTGTTCTCCTTCCTTTGGACAGAATGGCTCAGATCAAAAGCACTCACAATTAGTAACAAAGTAAAGAGTTATAAGGAATTGCAACATTCATACTGCCGAGAAAAACAGCTACAATCTACAGTGCCCTCCTTCCTTTGGACACAAATGCCTCGGTCAGTGCAAACAGACAGATGAAAAGGAAATATATTTTGTTTCATACTCAGAGTCACTTGTCCCTTTTCTCCTCACAGAAAGAGAGAGAGAGAGAGAGAGAGAGAGAGAGAGAGAGAGAGAGAGAGAGAGAGAGAGAGAGAGAGAGAGAGTTATTCATGGACCACTGTGAGGCTGATAAAGGATGCTCCCTAGACATACCCAAGAATCACAGCATCTCCTGGAGGCGAATAAGCACAACCCTAAACAGGTTGAAAGAACCACGGTACAGCCCTCAAGTCCAGTACAACTGGATCAGGAAGCATTAAACTATTTCATGGTTTGCTGCCACCCTCAAAATAGAAAGCAAATTGTTTATCATGGATTAATAGCTTCTGTCCCTTTTCAGTTTCTTATTCCATAATGAACCACTTAGATTTTTTTTCTAAAATCACCCTGTTCTATAAAATCACAGTGCTTCTGCCCATGTTCTCTACCTGGGTGCCTTTCCTCCTACTTAAATCCACACTCAAGAAAATCGTGTTTATTTTTAAGATTCACTCAGTCCTGTCTTGGAACCTCCTTTGTCTTCTGGCCCCCACATGACCAAGGAGAATTTTGTCATCCTTTCTGTTTCATCTCTGTGCCATGTAACCCACTTTGATGCTGCCGAGTGCCAAGTCCCACTGACCACTAACAGCCTCTCTCCACCACAGTACTGTGAGCCATGCCAAAGCTGGACCCCCACTCTGAGAACAGTACCAAATCTGTCATAGTCGAGGCTCCATAGCTAAGTAAACCACTGAAGGACAGACGTGGCTAAGTAAACCACTGGAAGACACATCCAGTGGATTGGGAATCTGTGAGCTGAAGCTGATTCCTGGAGATCCATGAAGAACCAGGTCAGCTGAGAACCAGGGAGGAAAGGAGCAGTCGTGACAGCTGATTCAGATATCAGCATGTGCATGGGCCTTAGAGCCAGTGGCTGTAGATGAGCAACAAAGCCTGGCTGCCTGTATTAGGTAAGTGATAGTTCTCAAAACATTTTGATCTCAGAACTTCTTTAAGCTCTTAAAAATGAATGATAACCCCCCAAAAGTGCTTTTATGTATATGACCTACAACTTTCCCTATTTACTATATGAAATTGAAATGGAAAAAAAATTAATTACTGCTTCACTAATTTTAAAATAGTATGGAGCTATTTTAAATAGGATGGTTCCATCATTAAAGTGCTTGCTGCACAAGCATGTGGACCTGAGTTTGAATCCCCAACATCCACATTAAATACTGGACATGTGCCTCCAATCCCAGCTGGTGCGGGCAGAGACGAGAGGATTCCCGGGGCTTGCTGGCTGGCTAACCTAGCTTACTTGGTGAGCTCTAGGTCCAACGAGAGACCTTGTCTCGAAAGTTAAGATTAACAGCAATCGAGGAAGACACCCAACATTGACCTCCTGTCTCCACATGCATGTGTACCAATGTGCACACATACACATATGTGCACACTTACATACTAATGTATACATATACACACAGATAATAAAATAATAAAACAAAAAGTATTTGAAATGATTACCTTCAAAACCACTTTTATTGAGAGGCATCACATTGTTTTCAACACCTGACTTCATAGGAAATGGCCATCTCTGTGCATCTGCTTTTGCAATCAGTCTGCTGTGGTATGACTGAGTCATTACGTCATCTCTGGAAATCTTAATTATCCACTGGTAAATAAATGAGAGTGAAAGGGGAAACAAAGTTCTAGCATGCTTATGAAAATAGTGTTGGCCTTGTCGACTCTTGTGAAAATGTGTCGGAGATCCCCAGGGGTGGATCACACTTTGAGAACTGTTGGATTAGAATATAGGTCATCTGTGATCACAGAGACAGAAATGACATTGTCTTGAATAAGGTAAAAGTATATTTCTCTCTTCATGATTTCTAGAAGTCAGCAGCACCCCTCAGTCCCATACTTATGTTATCCTTTTCGGTTTTATCCTATCATCCTGGTGCACACGGTCCAAAATGACAACATGATCCAAAGCCACCTCTGCATCCCAGGCCACCAAAAGGAGAGAGCTCCTCCCAGAGAGGGAAGCTTGGGCAAGCCAGAGCTTACCTCACCAGATCCCCAGAGGCCAGAGGAGCCAGTCCTGGCAAGGAGTAAGACTCACACATAGCAAAGTGTATTTTCCTGTGTGTAGAAAATAAGAAAAGTGGCAGCTCACAGAATGAGCCACAGACAAGAACTGAGAGCAATCACAATGGAAGCATATGATATCAAAGGAAAGGTGCCAGACACCAACCAAAGCAAAGTCCTAATGAGGATCAAGGCCAAAACCTCCCAACACAACTCATATGGATGCATAATCCCAATTTCCCCTCTGCAGGGGCTTAGTCCCAGCTACATCTGTGCCAGAGTCTCTCCCCACTGTCCTCATTCTGACCACACTCAGTTCTTCAGCTTGAAGGATCTGTCCGAGGGTTGCTTGTCCCGTGTCCGTGCATCTGCTGCTCTGTCTCCTAGAACACTCTCCCCCCCACCGCTGTCTGACCTATGCATTCTCACCTGTCGGGGCTGCGGAATAAATGAAGACCAAAGGAGAACAAAATCCAGTTAGTGAGAGGCTGTTCTAGCAAGGCAGCCACCCACCGCTGCTTAGCTCTGGTAGACAGAGGCAGGCAGGGGAGGAAGGAGGCTTTAAAGTGGGGTAAAGGGAAGGAAGTCTTGGCTCTGTCTCAAATGGAAACTGTTCTGGAGAGGCTAGCTGAAGGGGGTGGACCTCAGGAAGGATGCTATGTGATTGGTTGGGGGACATGTTTGGTATTCTCTATTTAATGGTAAATTGGGAAAAATTGGGAACGCTTTCAGTTACTAATTGAGTCCTGGTCATTTGAGGCCAGTCATAACAGGGGCTATTGCCAGGCTTTCTAGGCTAGTGAGTGGAGATTGTGGCCAGAGTTCAGTTCTCTATATTGGCCATTTGTATACTCAGTCTCTTGGGTGTTAGTTGCAATATTTTCCCCTAGCAAGCAACTCTCAGACCAGGGCAGACCCTTCCAGCTCCCAGGTGAGGACAGACCCCTCCAGCTCCCAGGTGAGGGCAGACCCCTCCAGCTCCCAGGTGAGGGCAGACCCCTCCAGCTCCCAGGTGAGGGCAGACCCCTCCAGCTCCCAGGTGAGGGCAGACCCCGTCAGGTCCTGAGTGCAAGGTTCTGCTGCTTTTTAACTAATAAAAAGAGTAGCTGTGGGCTTAGTTCTGTATTGTTTCTGCCCGCTGAGCCTGTATAGCCTTCTAGGAGAGCCACTCACCAGGCAAAATATGGTTCTACTCTAAGCTAGAGACAACAAAGGTGTGAGCTGTTTCAAGTTTAGTCAATTCTCTGCTCACAGGTCCAACTTGCCTAGGATTTGACATCTGCCTCGGGGTGTCATCCTGAGGTCCATTTTCTCCTAAACATGAATCACTGACAGCATCCTACAAAATATTCCACTGGGCCCTGGTGCTGCCCGTTTAGCAGGAAGATTGCTTGTGTTGAAGTTCGAGCATAAACCTGCCAGCTCTAACATATCTTGCTGGTCTGACCCAATGATGACCCATAGTACTCTATGTCTGGGCTGTTTTCTTTTATTTTCCAGCCTCTGAAGATTGTCAGAATTCTGCCTGGCTAAGCAATAAATCCATCTTTTCAGGGATCAATTGTGGTGACTGGCTGCAAAACCTGGAAATCCAATTAACTGTAAAATAAATTTTAAAAAAAAGGAAAAATCCACCAAAGCTGTGGCATAAGTCAGCTCAGAAATGTTCTGGACATTAAAATAAACAAGGAAAAACTTCAACTTCATTTGTCTTTTCTTTTTAAAAAAAAATTCTTATTATTGATAAATTTAGCCTTGGTTCCAATTTTATCTTAGCCACAATTTGCTCAAATACAGATCTGTTGGGATGGCTAGCACTGCGCTAATTATACCCCACAGGCTCTCTCCAGAGAGAAGCCAACTCGGCTAGGATTACCTTGCTACCATATGTAAAACTTCAGGCCCTCTCTCCCTTCATCTTTTTACACCACATGTGTTCTTAAAGGGACATAAATCTGCTCAAACGTTATGTGGGAAATATGAGTTATTTTGGCTTACTGGGACATTTTAAAAAGGACAGGGCTTTCATCAATTGCATCAGTTGGCTGTGTGGAAGGCCTTATGCCTCACACTGCTACTGAGGTCTGCCAGTCTGGAAGCATCACAAATGGAGCCAATGGGCATTGGGCAACTTTCCTGATGTCGAGACTATATCTAGAGCCTCGGGTTAGTGAGTTGCACACCCAGCTACAAGTCAGCATCTTGTCAGTGTCTTGGGAAAGACCCAAGAGCCAGGCAACCTAAAGGTGAGAGGGTGAGCCAGAGAAGGTACTAGAGGAAATGTCTACTTTAGCTCCCACCAGTAACTGGACATGTTACTAGGGGGATAGCAAAGGGGTTGAGAGGCCTTTTCATCTAGGATAGGTTAGGACAAAAGAACAGTAAATGCGACTCACAGTCAGGGTTCAGACTGGGGTCAGGGCTCCTCTGGTCTCAATCCTGAACTAGCTTCCTTATACAGAAAATGAGCAACAAAAATAAAAACTTCCTTCAGGTCCCAGTGCCTCCAAGGCCAGGCTTAGCAAACAAAGGGAAATTTTATTACTGTTTAAAAGATTCATGAGGCCAGGAAGATGGTTCGGTGGGTAAAAGACCTTGCCACACAAGCCTGACAACCTGAGTTCAGAACCCCAGAATGCATATAAAAATCCAGATGTGGCAGCACTCATCTGTAATCCCAACATGTCTAAGGCAAGATGGGAAACAGACTGAAGAACCTCCAGGGACTTACTCCTGAAAGCTGGCCTCTGACCTCCACAAGCATTCTATATCACAGATACACATACACACATACATACATACATACATACATACACACACACACACACACACACACACACACACACACACACACACGTGAAGAATGTTCTTGCTTTGGTGAACTACTAACTAGCTCCCCTATTCTTCCTTTCTTCCTGAGATCCTGCCCTGGTCGTCATTGAATTTTCCAAGCCTGGTCATGATCATCACACAGACAGCAGGAGTTGGTCAGCCTATGCCACCATGGGAAATAAGAAAACCACAAGGTTAGTGTTTCTTGAATTTCTTATCAGGAAAGGGAAATGATGCAATGTTATTTAAAGCATGATTCTTTGCATCCTATCCCTAAATGTTCCTTGACTAAAAGATGATATCAACAGATATGAGAAGCTCCTCTCAGCCTTCAAAATAGGCCCATGTGGAATGTTAAGTTTAAATCACAAATCATCCACTGTGTTATTGATTTGGTTTCTCTTAAAAATATTGCTTTGTTTTTGAAATTTATTTTTAGAAGTCTATGTACCCAGAAACAAAGTCCCCACCTGTAGCTGGAATTTTCTCCAGTCCTGCCTGGCCCACAGTCAGGACAAATATCTCTCATCCGCCAGTCCCGCAGCTGCTCAGACCCAACCAAGTAAACACACAGAGACTTATATTGCTTACAAACTGTATGGCCGTGGCAGGCTTTTTGTTATCTAGTTCTTCTATCTTAAATTAACCCATTTCTATTAGTCTGTACTTTGCCACGTGGCTCGTGGCTTACCAGTACCTTACATCTTGCTTGTCATGGCAGCTGGCAGTGTCTCTCCGACTCAGCCTTTCACTTCCCAGAATTCTCCTCTCTCCTTGTCCTGCCTATACTTCCCCTCTGGCTACTGGCCAATCAGTGTTTTATTTATTAACCAATCAGAGCAACACATTTAACATACAGAACATCCCACAGCACTTCCCTTTTTTTTTTTTCAAAAAGGAAGGGTTTAACTTTCACATAGTAAAATTACAGATAACAAAACAATTATCAAGCAAGAATTACAGTTACAATATCTAGTCTATTTATAATAACTAGTCTATTTGTATTTGACAAAATTAAGGAAGTTATATATCTATCTTATATTTGTAAGTCTAAGGTTTCATATCTAACTTATCTTTTATCATAACTAAAGAAAATTATAACTATCTAGTCTTCAACTACATCAAAGACCTCAGAAGGATATACTACTACCTGAGAAATGGGAGAAGGATGCAAGCAACTTTCAGGAGTCTTGCAAGAGTAGACAGAGACAGCTGGCAGCCTGGACAGTCACCTAATGTTCCTTTGTAAAGTTGGGGCATCTATCTTCAGCCCACAGGCCTAGAGTCTCTCTGTCATTTCTCTCTGCATCCTGTAAAATGTCTGGCAGTTTCCTCTGTGAAGCAGGAACCTGAAGGACCATTTTGCCAAGCAAAGTTCAGTGGTCACCTTCCTATGGGTCCTGCATGTCCAGTCCATCAAGCAGTCCAGGCAAGAACAGTTTCTTGCCCAAATGGCTATTTTTGCCAAGGTGAAGATAAACTCCATATAGAGTGTCTTCAATGCCCATCCTCCTCTCTGAAGTAAATCAGTGCTGTCAGGAGCAGACATGTCTCACTGTCCAGAAAGTCTAAATTTTTAAAATATTTTAAATGCCATATTCTGTAGGTCTTTGAAGTGTTTGAAGATTACCTATCTATCTGAAATATATCTATGTATACCTAGAAAACTTAACTAACATGGCTACAAGTTTGACTATCATAGAAGACTATTAATCTGTATTTCTTAATTATCCATTACAATTTAAATGAGTTACAGTAACAAAATACCTCCAACAAGAGTAGAAATATATATTCAGTATAACAAAATAAAGTTTAAATTTGTATCAATAAACTAAAATCCATAGCAATGTAAAACATTTTAAACAAGTTGCTCTTTAAAAATAGATTTTAGCTATTGCTCTGACCTCTTGGGCTTTTAACTCTGCTATTGGCTCTGTGTTTCTTATTTAATAAGACTGTTCATCTACACCCACCCAAAAAAAACACAAACAAACAAAAAAAACATGATACTGGAAAGAATAACCATTGGGGGCAGGATCACTAGTAACTACAGGATCTTTATGATTATAACCTAAGCTTGATGTTATAGGGAACAGAAAACGCAGCCTAGTGTATCGCCTATTCAAAGAAATTACTGGAAAACAGCCCCAGTGTAACACATAAATAAATTCACTCTGTTAGTCTTCAGTCCAGTAGCCACAGTATTTATTCAATCACTTATTCAACAGATAGTTCTTGGTTTGTAAGTCTATTCCAAGCACTTGCATAGCATTATGAAGACTGTGGTGCACACCACAGCCAGAACCTGCCCTCTTTGACTCTGTAGAAGATGATGCTTGCATCCACAGGTCATGGATACAACGGGCTGATTCCATGGGAGGCAGTAGGTTATTCAGCATAGTGTAGACACACATCTTGTTAACCTATGGCTGTGTCTTTTCATTTTCATCTAGCAGTGTTGGCATCAAGAAGGCAGCAGATGCCTGAGGCTCTTATCTTTCCAATCCCTCTTTCTTCTCCAAGGCAGGTAGTTACAAGTACCAAATAAGTTTCTATTCTCACTGTGGGGTTTTTGGTTTAAAACTGTTTATTGATCAATAAAAAAAATAGGAAATCACAAAGTCATTGCCTGGGGAAGCTGTACTAGTAATTTTACAGCAGGCTAGATAGTAAGGAAAGATTACAAATGTTAGCAGGCGGGAGACCCAGCTCTTGCAGAAAACAAGTCAATCCTGACAGAAATCCAACCCACATCACTGACCTTGGAGAGCCTGCACATGGTCAATGCCTGCACATGGCCAATGCCTGCACATGGCCAATGCCTGTACAAGGTCAATGCCTGCACATGGTCAATGTCAATACCTACACATGGTCAATGCCTACACATGGTCAATGACTGCACATGGCCAATGCCTGCACACGGCCAATGACTGTACAAGGTCAATGCCTGCACATGGTCAATGCCTACACATAGTCAATGGCACAATGAGGACATCATAGTGGTTCTGGTACCCATCTGTTTACTAGCTATAGGGAGAAGTGGACAGATATCAGATGTACTTCCCTATGTTTAAAAGTAATAAACTGTAAGCAACTGACTTGACTCTTTAAAGAAATGCAAAGGAGGATGTACACAGGATTTAAAATAACATTTTGAAGCAGATTTTGAAGTTTGTTTTTAAAATAGGACCATCACTAGGACATACTATTGCCACTGTAACTGTTTATATTAATAACTCTGACTCGCCCATTTTTATAGGCTCAGAGACATAGATGTGTGTAGCTGAAGTTTTCCTGGTTACTGAGAACATTCTTTCATTCTCTCAGCCATCCTTTCTTCCATCTGTTCACCAGGACTACTGCAGGTGTGAGCACCCAGAGGACTGTCACTGCCTTTGTCTTTATTTCTAACAATGACCTTAACCTCATGGAAGAACATTCATTCCAATGTACCATTTCCTTCACCCATTCACTTAGCTTTGTTTCCCTTAAACTTCTCTATATCCATCAGCCAGACCTACCTAAAATAACTGGAACAGAGATAACCAGTACCCTCTGTAGATGTAACCAACCGTCTTATTAAATAAGAAACACAGAGCCAATGTAAGAATGAAAGCCCAAAGAGGTCAGAGCTAAGAGTCTTACCCGCTTTTCCGCCAGCTAGCCTCTCCTGCCAAGAGACCTCTCCGAAAAGACTACTTCCTGTGCGTTCGTTTTTAAATAAGAGTTCTGTTCTGCCTTCTCATTGGTTGTAAACCCAACTACGTGACTGCCTCATTACTGCCTGTCTGTATAGACCTCCAGGTTTTCTATGGTTGGTATTGAGATTAAGGGCGTGTGTCTCCAATGCTGGCTGTATCCTTGAACACACAGAGATCTACCTAGTTCTGCTTACCAAGTGCTGGGATTAAAGGCGTGGACCACCACCGCCCTGGCTTTCGCTATGGCTTGCTAATAGCTCTGACCCCTAGGCAACTTTATTTATTAACATACAAATAATCACATTTCAGTACAATTAGAATACCACTATAACCCTCTCCAGTCTACATGTACCCTTATCTACATTCTTTTTCACTATGGCTTTGTTAGGCAATATGTTCTAATATGTTCTGGTCCTAAACAATAATCCAACTATCTGTTGTGATATAAAGATTACTAAAGATGGACCTAAAGAGAAGACTCTTTAAGAGTAAGAGCACTGGCTATCCTTCCAGAGGACGCAGGTTTAATTCCCAGCAGCCACATGGTGACTCACAACCATCTGTAAATCCAGTTACAGGGGATCCAGTGCTCTCTTCTGATCTCCACAGGCACCAAGCACACACATGGTACACAGACATACATTCAGGCAAAACACCCATACACATAAAACAAAATATTTTTTAATGTTTAAATAAGATTTGCCAAAAATGTAATTGTTGAGTGGCTATAATGTATCTTCACCTGCTTTATGTTCTTTTGTAGTCACTGCGCTTTATCAGAACTTTAATGATGTGACTCATAGTATTTCCTTCATGGGTGATGATTGAGAAGTTAATAAACTCGAATCATCCTGGGCACAGCAACAGTAGCAGATCTGTGCTGCTTTATGGGATTCTGATTTTTATTTTTTTATAACAGCATTGTTTAATGTCTATGTCTCTACAATTGTGTGTGTGTGTGTGTGTGTGTGTGTGTGTGTGTGTGTGTATAAGTTTGGAAACCACATCACATGCAGCTAATCCAGAAAATGACACAGAAATGAAATCAAGAAATCCTCATCACACCGATAAGTCTCACGAGGGGGTGAGCTCCAAGTTCCTGAGGAGCATGTGCTTTGCCTGGAAGCATAACAAGAAAGGCCTGAAGAAGATGCAGGAAACAATGTGAAAGCAATGAGTGAAGGTGCAGAGATCATCAAGGCCCTTATGACGACCAAGGCAGTTAAACCCAAAATGCCAAAGGGCCCCAACTTTGCTGACTTGCTTTCACAGCACGACCCACCCTAACATTGGGAAGCAGTTTTGTAGCTACATGGCCAAGGGTTGCAGGCTCAGAACACCAAAATCCAAGGCCCAAATCAAGACTGAGGCTACAGCTACAGTTCAGTTCCAGGCTCCTGCTCCAGCTCAGGCTCAGGCTCCCAAAGGTGCCCAGACCCCTGTGAAGGCCCCATAGAAAAGGCTTTTATCTGCCAATGTAAAGATATACAGACTGGTGTGGCACACTCACACACTATTTAGAGATAAGTGGTATCCTGTGATGTTTCTACAAATAAAGTAGAGGTTGGGGTAGGAGAGACATAAAGTAGTTGAACAGAATGTAAAAGAAAGACCTAGCTACACATTTTCTATCGGAAACACACTTTACAGTTGTTATTTGTTTCTTTTGGGGGGCCCACTACCCAGCTCCCAAATAAACTCACACACAGAGGCTTATTCTTAATTATGAATACCCAGACTTAGCTTGGCTTGTTTCTTGCCAGCTTTTCTTAACTTACCCCATCTACCTTTTGCCTCTGGGCTTTTCCTGTGCTCTTACTTCTGTAAATCTTACTCTTACTCTGTAGCTCGCTGTGTAGTTGGGTGGCTGGCCCCTGGAGTCCTCCTCCTTCTCTCTCATTCCTAGATCTTCCTCCCAGATTTCTCCTTCTATATATTCTCTCTGCCTGCCAGCCACACCTATCCTTTCTCCTGTCTTGCTATTGGCTGTTCAGTTCTTTATTAGACCATCAGGTGTTTTAGACAGGCACAATAACACAGCTTCACCAAGTTAAACAAATGCAACATAAACAAAAGTAACACACCTTAAAATAATATTCCCCAACACTTCAGCTTTAAAGAAACATATAGGCTGAAAGAGACGCAAGGGGAAAAGATGTTCCACATAATGGTAACCAGAAGAAAAGTGGGAGTAGCTATACTTACTTCAAATAAAAAAAAATTTCAAACCAAAACTATCACAAGAGACAAAGTAGGAACTTCTATAATGATATATCGTCTACCTTGAATATGTATCAATTATTATTAGCACCAACAGAGGGCATAAAAACACAAAGCAAGCCATGATAGAACTGAAGGAAGAATAGACATCAAAATAATAACAGTAAGGTACTTCAACATCCCACTTTCAATAATGGTTATAACCTACTTTGGAGATCAGTTTTTTAAAAAAGGACCTGAACATCCCTGTAGACAATGAACTTAACAGATATGTACACATTCCACCAAACAACAGCAGAATACACATTCTCCTAACTCACTCACTGAACATACTTCAGGACAGACCACGTATCAGGTCACAAAACAAGTGTTATAGAAGACGGAGCTCATTCCAAGTATCTTTACTGATCACAACAGAGTGAAACTAGAAACCGACAGCCGAAGGAAAACTGGAAATTTTACAAACATGTGTGAATTCAACAACACATTTGAGAACAACCATTGGGTCAAAGGAGAAATAAAAAATGAAATGAGAAAATGCATGGAGACCAATGAAAATGAAAACACATCATTAAAAACCACAGGTACAGCAAGAGCAGTAAGAAGAAGTTTATTGCAATAACTGCCTACACACATGAGCATGTTTACACATACTCTTCCCCCACCCCCTCTCTCTTATACATTGACTCAAGCAACCTAACAATACACTTAAGGAAAAATGTTTTTAAAGAGAAGAGCAAACTAAGCCTAAAGTTAGCAGGAAAAAAAGAAATTATAGACAGAAATTAACAAAACAATAGAAAAAAGAACAGTGAACTTAAAGGTTTTTTGTAAAGATACATAAAATTGACAAATATTCAACTAAACTAAGAGAATCAAATGAAGCCCAGAAAGACGACATTACACTTGATATAAACAGGATCATAAAAGAATAAGACTATGAGCAAATAAACGGCATCACACTGGAGAGCCTCAAAGAAACTCAAGAGAAAAAAAAAGTTATAAACTCATTGTATAAGGTCAGCACAACCCTGTTATAAAAGGCTGAAGAAGACTACAGCAGACTTCTGGGTAGTTGGCAGATAGGGACTGCCTGTGTATGAGTTGGTAAAAGAGAGAGTCCGAATTTTTAAAAAGTAGGCTCTATTCCAAAGAGAGAAACAGAGAAAGAGCTTCCACAGAAAGAAATCCACAAAGTGAGAGAATGCTAGAAAGCATCAGAACGAAGAAGAGGGTAGAACATGATGCAGAGGAGCTTCAGTGGCGCAGCTCCCTGAAGGGGAAGAGGAAACAAATTGCTTCTAAGGGGAAAGCCAGGCAGTCCTGTGCTCAGGACAGGCCCACAACCCTAATGAGTCTCAAATCCAATTTGGGCTTTTGTGAGACAGCGTCTCCTCCAGCACTATATGTCAAGCTCTATGACTCAGAGGACAGATGAGTGTCATCCTGAGAGAAAATCTATTGCCTAAAACTGAAGTATCTCGGAAGCCTAAGATCAGGAAACATTGGCAAGTCAGGGAGTCTCAGCTCAGCTTGCCACGCCCCCACAGTGAGGGAAGTCCCAGAAAGGCAGTTGTACAGAGTAAGAAATTGAAGAAGAGCAGATGCCACTGTTCCCTGTTGCCACTTCCTGCAGCCATGGTCAACTCCACCATGTTCTTCGACATCTCAGCTGATGGCCAGCCCTGGAGCTGAGTCTCCTTCGAGCTGCTCGCAGACAAAGTTCCAAAGACGGCAGAAAACTTTTGTGCTCTGAGCACCGGAGAGAAAGAATTTGGGTATAGTGGGTCCTCCTTTCACAGGATTATTCCAGGATTCATGTACCAGGGTGGTGATTTCACACACCATAATGGCACTGGCGGCAGGTCCATCTACGAGGAGAAATTTGAGGATGAGAACTTCATCCTGAAGCATACAGGTTCTGGCATCTTGTCCATGGAAGATGCTGGCCAAACACAAACGGTTCCCAGGTTTTTAGCTGCAATGCCAAAATGGAGTGGGTGGATGGCAAACACGTGGTCTTTGGGAAGATGAAAGATGGCATGAGCATCATGGAAGCCATGGAGCGTTTTGGGTACAGGAAGAGCAAAACCAGCAACATCACCACTTCCAACTGTGGACAACTCTAATTCTTTTGACTCGTGAGCATCTTACCCATCAGACCATTCCTTCTGTAGCTCAGGAGGGTGCCCCCACTCCATCTGCCTGCAATACCCTATCATCTCTACTCTCACCGAAGTTCTTCCGGTTCCATTTTTTCCTCATCCCCCTCCAAATCTAGCTGGATTGCAGAGTTAAGTTTATGAATATGACTAAAAGCTAAATAAGAAAAGAAACTGAAGAAGCAATGAGGAGATGGAAACATCTCCCATCTTTGTAGATTGGTAGAATTAATATTGTAAAAATGCTTAAATCACATAAAGAATTGACAATTCAATGTAATCACCACCAAAATCCCAAGGACATTCTTCACAGACATAGAAAAAGAATTCTAAAATTCATATAGAAGCACAGAAAACTCTAAAGAGCCAAAGCAATTCATAGCAAAAAGCAACTCTAGAAGTATCGTAATACCTAACCTCAACTTACACACAGAATCATAGTAACAAAACAGATGGCATGAACATGAAAACAGACCCACAGGCCGATGAAAGAGAATGGAGGACCCAGAAATAGACCCACACAGCAACCAAATTTTTGACAAAGCTGGCAAAAACATACGCTAGAGAAAAGATAGCCTCTAAAACAAATGAAGATGAATGCAATGAGATCCGTATCTCTCACCTTGAAAAAAAAAAAAACAATTCAAGTGGACCAGTGATTTTAATGTAAGAATTGAAACTTTGAAAATGTTAGAGGAAAACATAGGGAAACCATTTCAACATTCAAGCATAATCAAAGCCCCCACAGCACCAGAAATTCTATTACATGAAACTAATATACTTCTACACCACAAAATAAGAAAACACCAGAGTGAAGACAGCTTATAGAATGGAGGAAGTCTTTGCAAAGTATACATCAGACGGTGGTGTGATGTCTAAGATATACAAATAACTGCAAAGTTGAAACACACAAAAAGTAAAATCATCTAATCAATAAATGGGCTAAAAAATGAGTAAATAGTTCTTGACAGGAAAAATACAAATGACCAATACATACTTAGAAAAGTGTTCAACATCCTTAGCCTTTGGGGAAATGCATACTAAAACTGTTTTGAGATTCCATCCCTCCCCAGGCAGAATCCCTATCGTCAAGAAAGCAAATGACCAAAAATGTGGAAGGAGGAAAAAGTAACCCTATTCATTTCTGGCTGGAATAAAATAAGAATACAAACTTCCATGGCTACTGTGGAAACCAGTATGGAGGACCCTCAACAAACTGAAAATTGAACTAGAAAGGGCCCAATTATACCACTTTGGAATGTAGATCTAAAGAATCTACATCAATATCCTATAGAGATATTTGCATTCCTATGTTTACTGCTGTGCTAGTCACAATAGCCAGGAAATGGAATCAGTCTAGGTGTCCATCAACAGATGGCTGGATAAAGAAAGTGTAGTAGGGATGGAGAGATGGCTCAGAGGTTTAGAGCACTGACTGCTTTTCCAGAGGTCCTGAGTTCAATTCCCAGCAACCACTTGGTGGCTCACAACCATCTGCAATGAGATTTGGTGCCCTCTTCTGGCATGCAGGACACTGTATACATAATAAATAAATTTTAAAAATAATAAAATATAATAATATATACAATGCATCTATAAAGAAAAATGAAATCATAAAATTTGTGTAGAAAAAAATGGATGCAACTAGAAATCACTATGTTAAGTGTATAAGCCATACTCAGACAAACAAATACTCAATTTTTTCTTGCACATGTGAGATCCAAAATTTTATTTGTACATGTATTTATACATGTGGGAGTCCCCACACTAGAAAGGGGATCACAGGAAGGGTGGAAGAGATGTTAAGAGAAGGAGGAAGTAGAGATGGTAATGGAATATAAGTAATAGGAGAGCACAAGATGTCTGACTGAGAAAAGAAAGGGAGTCAGCTACAGCAGGGAAGGGAGAGTGGAGAAGGGCAGTGGCGGAGGTGACCAAAGGAAGACGGAGTACAATGACACCATGTATAAAGCTGCCATGATGATGCCCACTGCTTTATAAGAGAATCTAAAAAATAATAATACTTTTTAAAAACCTTAAAAGATACCACAGGCTAAAATTCCTAATAAATATAGATGCAAAAAAATCCTCAACAAAATGCTAATAAACCAAACCCAATAGCACACTAATAGAAGCATACACTGTTAGCAAGTGGAATTTATCCTTAGAATACAGATACCATTTATCATAAAAATGAAAAATCACATGACTCTTCAAACAGATGTGAGACAAGTACAAAATGCAACATAAAGACTTCCATTTCAAAAACTCAACAAACCAGAAACTGAAAGTATCTCAGTGCAACAGAAGTTGATACATGAAGACCCCACAACCAACAAAATGCCCTACGGGGGAGAACTAAAAGTATTTTCCCTAAGATCAGGAGCAAGGCAAGGACACCACTTTTTCAACTTTTATTCAATGTAGTAGTAGAAGTCTAGCCTCAGCAATTGAGCAAGAAAAGGAAACAAACGAACATCCAAATTGGAAAAGAAATAAAGTGCTCCTGTTGACAGGCATGAGAGTCATTACATATAGAAAGACCCCAACTTAAAAATACCATGATGCAGCCAACCATGGTGGTCCACACTTGTAATCCTAACCGTTAAGAGACCAAGGCAAAGGGTCACAAGTTCAAAGCCAACCCAGACTACATGGGGAGGCTCTGCCAAAAAAAGAAAAGGAGAATGAGAAAGAGAGGGTGCTAGAAGAATTGATCAGTTAGAACTAAAAATATTATTTAATGAAGCTGCTGGGCACAAAAATCAACATGTAAAAACTGTGTTTCAATGCACTAACAATGTACCTGAAGAGGAAACCAAGAAAGTCCCATATCATCATCAAAAGGAATACAACACCGAAGAATACACTTAACCAAGAGGCAGGATACTTGTATAGTAAAAACTACAAACCACAAATGATGACAAAAGATGCAGACGGAACACATCCCACCACACATGTTGGCAACAGCTACGAGTAGGAATAAGGAGAATGGTTGTCGATAGAGCCTTCTCACAGGGAAACGTGTGACTTTATATGAGTTCTCCACACATATGCAAGCTCTCTTCTCACATGCCTTACCCTGCCAATCCTACAAAAGGCAACACAAAAATGTAACAGAAAATTGTCCTTTGACCAGTATGCCCCTTCAGTAAAGAAACAGATCTTTGAAATATGGGTATATCCAGAAGAATGTCATTCTGCACTAAAACTGAGTAATATATTGACTCATGGTGCAGAAATCTATGTAGGACTAAGGAGATGGCTCATGAGTAAAGTGCTGTCCACAAAAACAGCAGGACTGGAGTTGGGATCCCTAGAAGCCCTATAAATGACAGACAGGCATGGCACCCATCTGTAATGTCAGTTCTCAAGAGGCAGAGATGGGGTCCTCCAAGCAAGCTGAGCAGCTGAACTGGTGAGCTCTGGATACAACTGAGAGACTCTGCCTCGGTAAATATGGAGAACAATGGGAGAAAGCATCAGATGTCAACTTCTGACCTTCACACACGTGTCCATGCCCATTACACACACACACACACACACACACACAAACACACACACACACACACACACACACAGGGTGGGGAGAGATCTAAATATGTATTACTGAGAGAAACTAATTCACAAAGGCTACCTAATATATGTCTGCAACTCCATGACATTCTAGAAAAGGCAAAACTGCACAGTAAAAAGGTCAGGAGTTGTGAGGCAGGGGAGGAAGAAGGGGATAAGCAGGCAAAACAGAGAGGATGTGTGTGGCTACTTTCAGGATGCTTAATGTGGGTTACCTGTCATTATAAATCTGCTGTGGATTCGACCAAGAGTGGACCATAATGTAAAGTACGAAGTAGGGGGTAACAATGATGTGTCAATGTAGGTTCATCTATTGCAAGAAATGTACCACTGGAGGGATGTTGCTGGTGCAGACAAGAAGGGGAGGAGGGAGTGTCTAGGATACCTCTGTGTCTTCTTTACCATTTTTCTATGAAACAAAAACTGTCTTATTTTAAAAAAAAATGTTTTTCTCAAACTCCAATTAAAAATGATGACATCGAGCCGGGCAGCGGTGGCACACGCCTTTAATCCCAGCACTCGGGAGGCAGAGCTAGGCGGATCTCTGTGAGTTTGAGGCCAGCCTGGTCTACAGAGTGAGATCCAGGACAGGCATCAAAACTACACAAGAGAGACCCTGTCTCAAAAAAACAAAATGATGAAATCATTCCCGTTCTGATGCCTTTGACTACAGCTACAGTTGATGAATTCTGGTCAAAGAACAAAGAGTCTCACAAGAAACTGGAAAAACACATAAAACTAAGGAAACACCTCTACCAGATTCCTGTGCAGTTCTAGCTGCGTGGCACAAGGCCTGGAGCCAACAGTGAAGTTCACCATCCTCTGAACAGTGACAGTCACCTTGTCCTCACTGCTTCATTCCACAGACTCCCATGACTCCAGTCACAGAACTGAGTTACAGGGAGGTTTTAAGGATGCAGTCCCTTTTTGCCAATTACTGTTGTGGTACATGAGGAAGCATCTTCTCAAAGCATAACCACAGTTTTCAGCTTGCTATCTTCCTTTCTTTTTACAGATCCCAAGCAGCGGGTGCTCAGAGGATGATAGTGATTTGTGTGTGGTCACATAGCCTGCTGGAGACAGTCTGAGAATGATCATTGCAATCTCTTGATGCATCTGTCCTGGAACCCTCCCATGAAACACATCTGGACCTGGTAGGCAACAGCAAATATGACCCACTCATAATGCCTAAAGAATGCCACTCTCAGGGCTGGAGAGATGGTTCAGAGGTTAAGAGCATTGGCTGTTCTTCCAGAGGTCCTAAGTTCAATTCCCAGCAGCCACATGGTGGCTCACAACCATCTATAATGAGATCTGGTGCCCTCTTCTGGCATGCAGGCAGAACACTATGTACATAATAAAGAAATTTTTTTTAAAAAAATGTATAACACGTTAAAAGAAGAAAGAAGAAGAGGAGGAGGAGGAGGAGGAGGAGGAGGAGGAGGAGGAGGAGGAATCCCACTCTCCAAAAAGCAGCTTTCCAACTCCACTAGGCATTGATTTCTACTTCATGATTTACAAGAGTGAACTTTTTTTCTTCCCCTTCATTAAAGAAGCACTGGTTTGAGGAGTGGATGGCTGATTTGAGGTCTCCACCTTTATAATTAAGTCCTAGTCTTGAACTGAGACCTCTTTGTGAAGGCAGCTCTGTTGCCCACAGCAGGAAGATGGCTTTTCAGTTTGTGTCCTTTTGTGTTTTTTACCTGAAGTCTTGAGCATCTCCTACAAAGAAAATTTTAATATAATTGGTTTCAGAGCATCCAGGAGCCTTTTAATTACCCTCTGAAAGATGCTTAGACAACAGCTTGCTATTAGGTTAAACAGTGTCAGCATCTGTACTGCAAACACTCACAGGCTTATTACAGTTTGCCAATCAACATTTGTTTTCAAATGTTTTCTACAAAGAACCTTCTCTGCAAACACCTCTCCAGCCCAATGGACAAAGTCCATCATGCCACCTGCAACAACATCTTCTCCCCTCCTTATTCCCCATCAGTGCTGGAGCCTGGAAAACTCAGACAGCATCATAAAACTGTAGAGCACCTTGTGATCACTCAAGAGGCAATTATGTGTTGATTATATAGCCAGCTCCCCAGGCAGACCCTCTCCTCTCTTCTGGAATCTCATGCCTGGTCCTTTTACTGCTCGTTAGCCCCTTTTCCAGAGAGTGGGCAAGGGAAACAACAGAGGATGGACTTTAAACTCATCCATTTGCTCCTGCTACCTGCTCTGGTTACAAGTTTACTGACGAAGTGGGCTAAAATTATTAATTAACATGAAGTTTGAAGACTGTCTCTGAAGCTCATTTATTCAAACTCATCTTTCCTCCTGAAGTCATCTATAGAATGCAATGCACTGGCCATGGAATTAGGCTAAGACAGTCACCATGGTCATGTCGGCCAGACGAGAAATGATCGTCACCAATAGTTGAAGAAGGCTGACATTGCAAAAGTCAGTATTACATGCAAAAAGTAAAAAGAGAACTACCGTAGGACACAGCTATACTATTCTTGGCATGTGCCCAAAGGACTCTGCAACCTCCCACAGAGATATTTGCACATCTGTGTTTATTGCTGCTCTATTCACAATAGCAAGAAGATGGAACCAACCTAAATGCCCATCCACAGATGAATAGATAATAAAAGTGTGGCACATATACACAATGGAATTTTAATCAGCTGTTAAGAAAAAATGAAATTATGGGGCTGGAGAGATGGCTCAGTAGTTAAACTCACATACTGCTTTCGCAGAGGACCCAAATTCAGTCCCCAGTACCCATGTTGGGCAGCTTATAACCACCCTATAACTTCAGAGGGTCCTCCAGCCTCTGAGGGCACCTGTAAACACACACACACACACACACACACACACATATATACTCACACAGACACATATACACAGAGAGAGAAAGACATACACACACAAACAAAAACTTTAAAATACTAAGATTTAAAAAAATGAAAATTTCAAGAAAACAGATAGAATTGTAAAGGATTATATAGTGAGGTAACCAAGTCTCAGAAAGAAAAAACTTACATTCTCTCTCCTATATTGATCCTAACTTGAGTGTGTGTGTGTGTGTGTGTGTGTATGTGTGTGTGTGTGTGTGTGTGTGTGTGTTAACAAGGGTTTGGGAGAGTGGGTATAGATTGTTAGATTGTGAAACTAGACAGGAGCACTGAGGAAGGGTGGGGGTGGGTAAAGGTCACATGTGGTGTGAAAGTAGGAGGAGTCTACTGGGGATGGGAGGCACAAGAGGAGAGAGCAGGGAAGATGTGTTGGTAGAGGAAAAACGAAAACAATTACTTTTAAAAATACATAATAAAATCTAATCCTTCATAAGCTAATAAATTTTCAAAATGAACAAATAGATTAACCATCTTAAATGTAGCCAGGTCAAGTATGCCACGCTTATATTCCTAGACCTGGGGAATGGGGAATGGGGGTTAGTGAGTGCTTGGGGGAAGGGAGTCACAAGTTCAAAGCCCTCCTGGTCGACACAGCAAGATGTTGAAGGAAGGAAGGAACCAAAACTTCATGTCATCTCACACCCCCTTACAGACTTCTAATTAAATTATAAGATATGGTGTCTTATGTCTAGTGAAATATCAAACAGCTCCTTTGTTTATCTATGCTGATTGCAGAAGCTTCACTATAGAGAAAGTCATACTTACGGAAATAATCTTAATAACGCTCTCAGGAAAGATGACTTTCAATGATGGAGAGTTTACATAAGCCACTAAGCAAACATTGCAGCAAGCTAACCCAGGTAGTTAAGTAAACAATTAATACTGACCATGAAAGATAATCATGGAAAATGGAAGATAATTAAGAAATGGAAGTTTGAGCTCTTCAAAACAGGTATTTACCTACAAATTGGTATATGCATATATGTATATATGTTGCATTTAAAGAAATAGGCTGACTATCTTCCTCTAGACAAAAGATTCTTGCTTCATGCTTTAATATTTGTTGGTTTACTCAGACCATTATTTTAATATTTCATCAGAGAATTCTTTTCCCCTTAAGCATATACTTTTTCTATTATATTCTAGTGTATACCCAAGGCTGAAAGCTCTTATGGAAGGTTACAGCTCTAATCTTTGAAAAACATGATAAGATATATAATTTACTGCAATTCACTTTATTATCAAATTTGCAAGAATATATCAAAGGCATAAAATGAGGTCTCCCGATACATATGCTACAGGCTCAGCCTCCTAAGTCGTCTTACCAAAAACTCAAGGACAAATTACCCACAGAGCAGAAGGAGACTGAACTAGAAGTCAGCTGGCTTCTAGTTCTGCCTTATCACCCTGTAGCTGTGAGACTGGGGCCAACTGCTTCTCTTCTAAGGCCTCTGCAACAAATGGCCACCTCCTTCCTCCAACTCTTAACTTGTAGTCTATGGGATAAAAGAAAGAAGTTGTACTAGCAGGGGAAAACTCCAAATGAGCTAAAGAAATGCAAGCTCAAAGTTCAGTTGAGGATATGTGTGGCACTACATGACAGGTCGCTGGCCAGATACCTCTAATTAGTTGGAGTGGAGGGGGAAGGGCGTGCTCAGTCCAGGGTCTGCCACACAGTGCTGCTATTTCATGAATTTTATAATTCCACCTAGACATAGCTAAGCTCTGAAACCTCTTTTGTATGTGGTAAAAGATTTGTGAGCCAGAATGCCAATCTAATAACCTACCCAATAGGGGCAGATATTTATAGTGTCTGAAGCACTCTTTGTAGCTATTTAGAGTGCCGGTTCCTATTATTAAAGTAACTAGAGCCCTGAACCAGTCAACAAAATGCTAGTCGGTGCATACAAAATTAGTTAGAGCTGAGCTGGTGCTGAGAGAGCAAGGAATCACATAGAAACTTCCAAGGTCAGACTAAAGAAAGTGGTTTACTTAAGTTGTATTTAATTTTTAATTGTGTGTGTATGTATATATATACCCATACACACATATATGTGTGTGTGTGTGTGTACATGTATGTAGTAGGTGCACTCAGAAACCATATGAAAGGTATTGGATCCCTGGAGCTGGAAATACAGGCAGTTATGAGCTGCCCAATATAGGTGCTGGGAATCTAACTCAGGTCTTCTACAAGAGCACTCAACCACTGAACCATCTCTCCAGACCAAGAAAGTGTTCTTAACCAAGGGTTTGAGATATCAGCCTGGGCTTCAAGAGATCTGTAACCTTGTGAAAATTGTATGCAAAACTCCCTAAAATCATGGCTATCTGCATTCTTCCAAGAAGAGCATCCATTCTTAAGCTTCTTGAGGAGTCTGTTATCTTCAAATCACTCTGGAAACACTAAGAAACACTGAAGAATCAATGCAAGCTAGGAAAGGAGGAGTTCGAAGTATATCTGAAGAGTCAGCTAAGGAGCCAGAGCTGAGTCACAGGGTAAAAATAAGGAAGAGGTAAGCAGTGCCCTGGTCCAGTCCACATGGGATGCTACTGCGCTGATTTCAAAGATCCCGCTCTTTAAAAGTCATGCCCATAAGTCGGCCACAAGGACTCAAGGGCCTCCAAAAGAGGCCTTGCCCACATGTAGAATTCAAGGCCTGCTAACTCTCCGGGGCAGAGCTCACGTAGCTCTTTCTGAAAGGTGCATACACTTCTGCAGGATTGCTCACATTCAGAAATAAGCATCCAGTCCAGCTCCAATGGCAATGGAGCTCACAAACAACTCCTCTAATTGAGCACTGTCCTTCCACATTGTCTTCTCTTGATTTTCCCATGGGTGGAGAAATACCTCACGAAGAGAAGATGAGTGTTGGTCCCAGGAAATCAATGGAAACACATCATAATTACTTCATGAATGGTTGATCCACTGGGCTAAGGTTTAATTCATTCAGATTAAATTAAATTAAAATTCCATTTTAATCAAAGGAGCTACATTTCAAGTAGTCAATAGACAGACGCAGCTAGTAGTTACTGTACTAGACAACATATTTATAGAAAGAACACTTCCATCCTCACAGGAAGTTCTTATCTATATAATCCACCACTAAACTCCACGACACCAACATTTCATAACAGGGATTCAGAAAGAGAGTCCAAAGTGGGCAGAAATCACCATAAAGACCTTTGTGGAGGAAATGGGCCTCAGTGGAGCCTCGATGAATAAAATGAGGCATTGGAAAGATCATTTCACTCAGCAGCCATGGTAAGAGCAAAGGTTAGAATCTGGCAAAGAAAATGGGTGCCGGCTTGGATGGAGCCTGGCACATACATGTTCATGGTGAATGGAGAATGCAGAAAGGAGGGGTGAACACCTATCAGTAGGAAGGGGAATGAACGAGTGCGAGTACAACAGAGAGTTAGGAAGTACGGACGAAGACTGCATGAAGATCTCAGTATCTGGCACAATGAAGCAGGTGTGACAATGACAGCTATGAACGTTTGCCATCTCTTATTTAATGCTTCCTGTGTTTCCACACTCTGTATCAAGAGATTCGTATAAATTATTAAATGTAAATTATTAAATGTACTCCTCAGAGCACAAAGAGGTAATTATCTTGAACTCTGTGATAAGAATGACAAAACCTGAGGACTGGGGACATCGCTCACGGTAGAGCACTTGCGGACCATGCGAAAGGTCCAATCTATAGGACTGACAAAAAGACAGGACACCAAAAGCTGACACTTGTGGAATTTAAGTGACATAGCATGGTCATGGTAAACTGTGTCTAAAACCAAGGTCACAATGTTTTTACCCTCCTCTTAGCCTCTCCCGCCTCTCCTCCAGATAATTCTGTTTTTGAAGTGGTGTTTGTCTCTGTCCTTTGCAGTGCAGATCTGCAATTCCCAAGGCATTTCTTCCATTTCTTTCCTTTACACTCATCCAGCGCTTCTAGCAGGGACTCCTAAAATGTTAAGAATGCACGGTACAGTAGAAGCCAGAACATGGCAGAAAGAGGCAAAGGAATGACAGGAAATGACCCAGTACGTGAATGAAAGGTATGAAGGACAAAGAGGTTGGTTGGTTGGTTGTTGGTTGGTTGGTTGGTTTTTTTGTTTGTTTGTTTTTTTAACAAAGAGGCCTCAATGGCTTTTCAATTGATGACTAAGCCTAAAGTTGTCTCCCTGGTTTTAGAGCGCCATCTGCCTATAAGGTGTGCAGGGCAAGGTTCCTGACCCTGTGGGCTTCTGCTATCTCTGTGGCTTCTGTCACTTCTCATTCCTCCAAGAAAATTGTTTGCCATGCTCTTCTGCAGGCTTGGGTTTCAGAGTTCATACATATGGAATCCACACACACACACATACACACACACACACACACACACACACACACACACACTTTTAATCACAACCACAATTCAGCTGACAGCTCCTGGTGTATCCATGACCATAGATTGGAACAAAGGATTTCCACAGGAGAGAAGAAAACCAACATGCACATCCACGCTATTCTGCTTTTTCTATGAAAATAGGGTACTTTATTAAGGCAACAAAGCCTAACAATTCATCTATAATATTATAGATAAAAATTGGTTACAGTGTTTAAAGCAAGATTTAAGGAAATACATGTACCTCATTACCACCTCTACTGGTAATCCCTCACTGATTGGTCTAACCCTGGCGTTTGTTCAACAATTAAACTGGAATCCAACCTGTGCCTCTCAGAGTTAAAATTCTGTATAGGGCTGATACCCAGTTCTTTCTTTAGGGCATTAAAGATTTTAACACCAACAAATAGTCACGTGGTTTCTTTTTAGCTTTTCACAATTTCAGCTGCCTTCACACAGCTTATCAGGAAGAAGGTGCTCCGCTGCAGTCAGCTTCTAATTAACAGTCTTGCTGTCTAATCACTCTGCTATTCTACATGACAGAGACTGACCTTCTACCCCACCCCACTGCCAGCAGCCAAGAAGAGAATGTGACCAGAATCCAGCCACATGATATCTACGGTATGGGACATACACACACATACACACAACACGCACACTCAATATACACCTATATACACATATAATAGACACACAATATATATATGCATACAATATACACATATACACACAATATACACATATATACACATATACATGCAATACATATCTATATATACATATAATACACACATACATACACATACAATACACACATATATATAATATACATATATACAATATGCCCAACACACATAAAATACACACACACAACTTTTCTGCTCTTCTAGAAAGAGAGATATGATACAACTCGGGGAAAGACCTTCTCTAAAGAACCACTGCATCTTTCCATGACAGTTAGATGTTTTTAGATGTTTGCCTATTGTTTGTTGCTTGTTTATTTAGTAAGAGCTGAAGACTTCACCTGCATCATTGCTCTGTCTTCTGATAGTTAGATAAAGCAGCATTTTTGAGCCGAGATCGGGGGTTTTTCTACAGTACTTTATTTTTGTAGGTTGTCAGATGTAAAACATCCCATAGCTATATACAAAAACAGAGTCCAAATGTGTACATCATGGGAATCTGTTTTTCCCAAATTGCACGAGGAATGCTGCTTTTATCCCAGAAGCAGAGGGGAGGGGGGGGGAGGTGCAGGGTGATGCCAAAGGCAGCTGGTAACTGTGGGAGTGTTCAACTGGGACAAAAACTGGTTCAAGAGAGAGGCAGTGATAGTTGCTCAATCCTGAAGGGAATGTTGATGAGGAACAGAGCATGTGCATGGTCTGCAAGAGACCCCTTAAAGGTAGGTGATCCAAACTCCATCACACTGAGAGGCACATGACTCTACCTCCAGATGTGCCTCAAAGGTGAGGCCTGGAATGCATATCCTGCATCTAAGCACACAGAAACATCAGACAAGCCCAAAATGAAGAGCATTCCTTAAGGAAGAAGTCGTCTTAACTTCTAAAAAAAAAAAAAAAAAACCAAACATCTTCAAAGAAAAAAAAAAAAAAAAAGGTACAGAAATGTTCCAGATTCGTAAAGACTAAAGAAACACAACACAGCAGTGTCTGACACTAGACTGGATCCGTCTCTGGGAATGGGAAGAGGACAAAGGACATTATTGGGTCAACTGAAAAAAAAGATGGAATTAGATCAAAGTGTTGTATCACTGTTCAACTTAATAAAATTGATAACTGTATTATGGTTAAAAAGGTATCCTTACTCTTAGGAAATGTGTACTGAGGTATCTGGAGATAAAAGGCCATGGCATATAAAACATTCATTGAAACTGTTATGTGCGTATGTATGTATTAGAGTGCGCGAGTACAAGACAGTAATAAAACGATCAGCTAAATGTTTACCAGAGGTGGTGAGGAGAGAGAGCAGGAGAGTTTCCTGTGTCTAGTCTGTTCACCTTTTCTATGAGTTATTTCCAAGAAAATTTTTACAGCAACAACAAACCAACAGAGAGAGACAGAGACAAAGAGACAGACAGACAGAGGTGGGAAGAGAAAGAGGGAGATGGGAGGAGGGGGAGGGGGAGGCCCCTCAAGGGCAGGTAGGACCAATCTGAATCCTCTGCCAGGGGCTGCTCTGTGTCAACGGCCCCCACCCCTGCAGTTCTGTAAGAGGAAAGCCACCATCTCCATCATCACTACTTTGGCATCCGTTTCTCTTCCCATCTTTTTAATAAGCACCTTTAATAACTATCTGAGACAAAAATGAACTTTTTAAAATTGTTGTCTTAAAAAAAAAACCACTCTGTGGGGGAAAGAAACAGAAAACATGCGCACACGGCAAAGTGAGACTACAGGTAAATCCTCATCTTTAAATGACCAAGGGCAGGCAGGCAAGAGTGTTGAGCAGGTGAAGGTACTTGCCACCAAGCTAACAACCTGAGTTTAATCCCCGGAACCCACATAATTCAAGGATAGAACCAATTCCTGCACGTTGTTCTCTGACTCCCACACACATGCTGTGCCATGCACACACCCATACATATATACACATTCGCATACAGGTGCAAGCATGCACACACACACACACACACACACACACACACACACAGCAGAGGGAGTTAGATTACCAATAGTTTTGCAATATCATTCTGGCCAGTGCCATCTATTGTGCCCAACTAAAGTTACTGCCCTGTAGTTTACTTATTCTAAGTCAGTGTGGTTTCACTGTTTTGTTTTGTTTTGTTTTTTTTTCTCAGTAGTTAGAGGCTAGCTTCACAAACAACCATACGACCTTCATAGAAGACACCATTAGCCTCAAATTCACTCTGCTTCATAAAGATGATTTCTCTTTCCTCCAAAAGTTGAGTGTCACCAGTGGTCATAGCTGAGGCCTAGTTCCACAAGAACTAAGTGAGTGTCTATTACAATGTCTTAATGTAAGTTGATGGCACTTTTGCCTGACCCATGAATTGTGTAAGAATAAATGACTGCTCGACTGATTATAGCTCATTTTTATAGATTAAATTCTAAAATTACTGAATTCAACTTACAGTGCTTGATAGCAAATCTTTCCTGGAGCTGGGGCAATGGCTAAGACAGTACAGTGCTTGTTGAATGAGTACAAGGTCCTGAGTTCAAATTCCCCAACACCCACATAAAAAACCGGGCACAGTAGCCCATGCCTATAATCCCTGCACTGGAGAAACAAAGACAGAACAGTTTACGTGGCATGCTGATCATACAGCCTAGCCAAATCAGTGAGCTCCAGGCTAATGAGAGGCTTTGTCTCAAAATAAGATGGAGAGTCATGGAGGAAAACACTTGTCATCAATCTATAGCCTCCATCCAAACATATACACACACTTGTGGACACCCACTCACACACAAAAACGCTTTTGTCTGTAAGCTTGAAACATCGGTATGCTAGTGAACCAATAAGGTCCCATATGCTCTGTGGAGGAGCCTACTGCCCTCAGCTAACTGACATTGCAGAGAAGATAGGCACACCCAGGGCACAATGACCTGTCAGTGCTACCAGAGCCAAGTGTCACTCTTGCCTACTTGAAAACATGCTCCTAAAGACACACTCAAGGTTCACTCATCCCCTGCCCCGTATCCGTTGCCACATTTCCATATTCATCCACACTCACCACCATTACCAATACCACAGAAAAAAACAGAGTGCTCTTTATACTCTAGCAATGCTTAAGACCAGGGAGAAGCCTTTCCATCACAAAACTTCTCAGCAAAACCCAATCATGCATGGTGCTCAATCTTAGTTCCCTGTATGGTGCTCAATCTTAGTTCCCTTCAAGCTAGCTTTCTAAGATGTTATTTTTTTTTTGTCTTTAGTCCAAGCTTAGTTTGTATTATAGTAACCTGAACAACTATAACAAATGTATCTATGAATAAAATAGTTCAAATAAAAAAAAAAGTATAGGTTTGCTCACAGAACAGTACAAGGCAGGCATTCCCAGGCCAGAACTTCCATTCTGATTCAGGGATCTAGCCTCCTTCTAATTTGTGGCCACACTATCCTCTAAGACCCATGATCCTTTCTGTCTAGCTGACAGAAAGGGCAAGACCACGGAGAAGGCCCAGCTGCCTCTTACAGGCCCCCAGCTCAGAAGGGGTACTGTTTAGGTATATTTTTATGATAAAGGATGAAATTGAACCTCTTCCTTAGTTATCTCCAAGTTGGTTATAGAGAAAAATGTAAAAGTTAAGACTACAATACTCCAGCTGGAGAGATGGCTGAGGGGTTAAAAGCACTTGCTGCTCTTCCAAATGGGCACAGATTTAGTTCCCAGCACACACACACACACACACACACACACACACACACACACACACGACAGCTTTTGACCATCTGTAACTCCAGTCCGAGGATCCGTCACCCTCTTCTGACCTCCAAGGGCACCAGGCATGCATGTGGTGTATAGATATACACATAGATAGACACACCTAAAACTAAAATAAATCAATCTTTTTACTGAAGACTATGAGGATTAAAATGATGGTTCAGCAGTTAAGAGCACTGGCTTCTCTTTCAGAGAGCCTGGGTTTTGTTTCCAGCACTCACAGGGCAGCTCACAATCATAACTCCAGTTCCATATGATTTGATATCCTCTTCTGGCCTCTGAGAGTACCAAGCATGCAATTGACATACATGTGAGAAAAACACTCAAAACACATAAAAATAAATATTTTTAAAAGCTGTTGGACTGGGCAATTTTTTAGATATGACACCAAAATATGCATGATAAAGGAAAAATAAATAAGCCAGCCTCCATTTTTTAAAGCACATTTATTTATTTACTCTGTGTGTTTGTGTGTGTGTGTGTGTGTGTGTGTGTGTGTGTGTGTGTTTCTGAACTCATGCTCAATTCAAATTCATTTCACTATATCAGATCTTTTCTTTGAGGGGGCCAGGGTCTCATTATGTAGCCCTGGCTAGCCTGAAACTCAATTTGTAGATCAGGGTGGCTTTGAACTCACAGAGACTCACTTACCTCTGGCTAGGATTAAAAGCATGCATCACCACATTCAACATAAATCTTTTTTTAAGTTATATAAATGGTATGTGAATTATATTTCAATTTTTGAAAATAAAGTAATAGCCCTTGGTGAGTTTCTGCTGTAGACAGATTTTTAAATCCCTCTCATGCCTGTGGATACCTGACTCTCACTGTTCCCAGTGATCTACAGCTGTGGTTCTCCATGTGTGGACCCTGAAAGACTACCACAAAACCCCATGACTCATTGCCTTGGGTGTCTTTGTGTCTTTGTCTTTTGCCCACTGTGAGACCTTGGGAATTTGTTAGCAAATTTTCTGGCCCTCTCCTACTAAATCATGAACTTTGGGGTAAAGTCCAATAACATGTATCTCAACAAGATGTTCAGGTGGCCTGATGCCCACTGAGGAGTTAGATTCATGGCTCACTTCTCTGGACAAATGTAAGATCTGTCTCCCTAAGACAAGTTTGGCTCTACAAATCTGTACCCTAGCTCCAGGTTCTGGATATTAATGGCTCCTGTTCTTCATTTTGAACTCATCTGTTCTTTTCCATTCTTTATCTACACACTTAAGACATATGTTGCTATCCACTCTTACCTTCATGGTTTTCCTTCTCCATATGGTCAGCATGATAGAGTAGATACCCCAATATTGGGGTTTGGGTGAGAGTGCTGGGAGACCCTACTTCTTAGTGTTGGGACCTTGAACACATAAACATCTCAATCTCCAGAGTATGTGTATGACTCCAGATTGTTATTGCCCCTTGGGTACATAGGTTCCTTTAAACTCTGGAGAAAGGAGACAATTGTCAGGCCAGAATATGGACATTTTGGACCTCTGCCTGAATAACTTGGTAATAGCACCAAAATTGCATCTTCAGTTCCTAGCTGCTACCAGCATAAGACTCATCACATCTCCAGGATTATGGGATGCTCCGCCACTGACCATACACCCATCCCTCTTTGTACTCATCACATCTCCAGGATTATAGGATGCTTCTCCACTGACCATACACCTATTCCTCCTTGTACTCATCACATCTCCAGGATTATAGGATGCTTCTCCACTGACCATACACCTATTCCTCCCTGTATTCATCACATCTCCAGGATTACAGGATGCTCCCCCACTGACCATACGCCTATCCCTCCTTATGAACCTATTTCATTTCCCCTCATCTGCAGTTGTGCTCTCGACACACTCATGGAACAACTAGGCCCATGGTCACTATGTGTTTTATGGAATTTGCTAAAAAAAAATTCAAGAGCCCAGGCAGTTGACCTAGGGTCTCTGAGAATCAGTAGAAGAAACCAATGGCCTTATGGAAGCAGCTCCAGCCCTATTCCCCCACAGGCAAAGAAGACCCTTAAATGCTAATGATAGGTCACTCATGTGGGTTTACCTAGAAAAATAGGTGACTTCTTCAAGTCGTGTTAAATGTGCAGGCATGTGAGTGTATATAAGATATCCAGAGACATGAAGATAAATCTCTCTCTGGCTCCCTTCCTGCAGCACAGAGCAGAACTAGAGCAAAACTTAACAACTGAAAACCCAGAGCTAAGTTATCAGAAAGCAAATTAAAGCTGCTGGGTATTTTTGTTGAAACATCTCTACCTCTGAAATCTAATTTCTTGCAACTTTCCATATAGGATCCTGTGTTGTATTATTTATAAGAAAATAATATTCTGCCCTCCCTTGACAGCATTTCCAGGCTGCAGAAACCACAGCAGCCATGGAGTAACAGAATAATTTTGGTAATGTTTCCATAGCTACCTTGCTTCAAAGTGAGGTTTATTCTGTTTTAAAGTCTACTGACCTATTCACATCCATATTTGAGGTATTTTCGATCTAATCCCTTACCTGCCTATTATTGTCTAATGTTCTTGTGATTTCTGTATTTAAGAGGCCCTAGATGCATAAATATGCTAAGCCTTCTAGTTACATGTAACAATATGATTTCCCCCTATTTCTTCCCAAGTGTATAACCTGACAGTTTTTGGTAGTAAAGGCTGTTTAAGGTACACTGGTGCCCTCTTGTGGTCATTCTGGCTTTATGGTTTCCTTCCCAGAAGGCTCTTTTGCTTTTACAAAAGGTTAAAAAGAAAGACTACCACAAAACCCCATTGCTTATTGCCTTGGGTGTCCTTGTGTCTATGTCTTTTGCCCACTGTAGACATAGGGGATCTGTCTAGGACAGATGACCTCCTCTGATTGGCAGTGTTACAGATCTCTGCTTTTTCCTCCAAAGCAGGCATCATTAAGGATTGCTGCTCTAGGTTAGTCTTTGGAAAATGACCTCAAGAAGATGACGATGGACCAAAATCCCTCCTAAAGACGTGAAAATAAGAGAATCCATGGAACAAAGAGACAAGACTTCACTTCAGCCAAGCACAGCCTATCAAAACAGCAGCAATAATGGGCAATACCATGTGTCTTTTCAGAAGCTAAAAACATCAGTTCAGTGCTAGACCGGAAATCAAAGCAGAGAAATCAATAAAATTTTATTTAATTGCATGTGACTAATATTTATTCAATAAATAACTTTAAATGGTGCTAATGACAGCATTTGGGAGATGGAAGCAGAAGGATCATGAGTTCAAGGCCAGCCTGTGATACAGAGAGCTCCTGTCTCAGAAAACCAAAAGGAAGGGAAGAACCGAATACAATTCTAGCATTGTCCAAGAGAACTTTCTGTGATGGTGAAATGTTCTTATGTCCACATTACAACACACAACAACCACTCCGCTACGGTCATGTCTTGGTTTTGGTTTCTATTGCTGTGATGAAACACTGTGACCAAAAGCAAGTTGGAAAGAAAAGTGCTTATTTGCTTTATACTTCCATAGTTCATCACTGAGGGAAGTCAGGACAGGAACTCACACAGGGCAGGAACCTGGAGGCAAGAGCTAAGACAGGGGGCCATGGAGGACTGCTGCTTACTGGCTTGCTCCTCATGGCTTGCTCAGCCTCCTTTCTTACAGAACCCAGGACTACCAGCCCTGCGATGGCACCACCCACAATGGTCTGGATTCTCCTCCATTAATCACTAATTAAGAAAATGTTCTACATGCTTGCCTACAGTTCAGTCTTATGGAGGCATTTTCTCAACTGGGGCTCCATCCCCTCAGATGACTCTAGCCTGTGTCAAGTTGACATAAAATTAGCAAGCACAATTGACCTTTCGACAACTTGACACACAACACCTTTTAAGTCTTAACTTTTCTTTTCTTTTTTTTCTTTCTTTTTTTTTTGGTTCATTCACAAGATCTCAGATTACTAAATATCACAAATATAAAACATATTACAAACTTAAAATTCCCAGTCTTTACCAATTCAAACACTTTAAAAGTTCAATCTCTTAAAATCCAAAATCTCCCTCAAAATTTTAAAGTCAGCTGTGGTCACATATAAAATCAAAAAATAAGTTAAATACTTTTTTTACTTCAAGAGGGAAGAACCAGGGCATGGTCACCATCAGAACAGAGCAAAACCAAACTCCAACAGTGTAAATAACTCAATGTGCAATATCTGGGATTCACTCACCATCTTCTGGCCTCCTCCAAGGGGCTTGGATCACTTCTCCGGCTCTGCTCTCTGCAGCACACACAGCTTGTCTTCTAAGTTCAGGCCAGCCCCACTCCAGAGCTGCTGCTATTCTTGGTGGTCATCCCACGGTACTGGAATCTCCAAAATGCTGGGGTCTTCTCCTGCATCTGGCTGCACTTTCACCAATAGTCTCTCCCGGGCTCTCTTCATGGTGCCAAGCCTCAGCTTTCCACCATGACCCCTTCAGTCCTGGGATTTCCACTGCTATTCCAGCTACACCTTTCACCAGCGGCCTCTCCTGGGCCTCTCACAGTGCCGAACCTCAGCTGCTCTCCATGACCCCTTCATACCTTCAAAACCAGTACTGCCTGGGTGACTCTTACACATGACCAAGTTTGGCTACCAGCATAAGGTGCAACCTTGGCCACCTCTGAACACAGTTTGAAGGTGCTGACTCTAAGGAAACACTTCCCAGAAGATTTCACCTCAATGATGCTGGCCTCTTCTATATCACAGCCGATTCTTCAGCTCCAGCTGGCCATACACCACACATTCTTCACACAATGGCCCAGTAGAGTCTTTGCTTCCCTCTGAAACTTCACAAGCTGGGCATCCATTGGCTACACTGCTTTCAACACTCTTATCGTCTAAGCTCCCACAGAACAGCCCACTGAGCTCGCAACACTCAATGACTTTTCTAGCTCAAAGTCCTTCCGCAGTCCTCCCAAAAACAACATGGTCAGGTCTGTCACAGCAATACCTCACCATCCTGGTACCAATTTCTGTCTTAGTTTGGGTTATTATTGCTATGATGAACCACCATGACCGAAAGTAAGTTAGGAAGGAACAGGAAGTTTACACTTCCACATCCATGGTCCATCATTGAATGAAGTCAGGACAGGAACTCAAACAGCGCGGGAACCTGAAGACAAGAGCTGATACAGAGACCATGGAGAGGTGCTGCTTACTGGCTTTCTCAGCCTGTTTTTCTTATAGAACCCAGGACTACCAGACTAGAGATGGCCCCGCCCACAATAGGCTGGGCCCGCTCAAGTCAATCACTACTTAAGAAAATGCTCTATAGGCTTGCCTACAGCCCGATCTCATGGAGGCATTTTCTCAGTTGAGGTTCCCCCCTCTCAGATGACTCTAACCTGTGTCAAGCTGACATCAAATTGGGAGTACAGTAGGTTATTGAACAGTGGAATGTGGAAAGTGAAACTAAGGGGCCAGATTTCTAATTTTATTTCATTTTTCATTAATTTTAATTGGCTACATGTAGCAGTTGGACAGCCCAGGTCTGGGGTGACAGACAACCCCAATACAAAGAGGATCTTTAACAAGGCCCTCATGTTTGTCTCTGACATGTAGGTCCACTCTCTAAAGTCTCCACATTCAGGAGCCACATCTGAGTCCCCTTGTCCCCCACATACCATGCATCACACGACTGAAACCCTAGTGAAGCCAAAGACCAGAGTCTCAGAGCAGGGTCACACCCTAAAAACATGCCATCCAGCATCCAAAAAACTAATTTCAAAAGAAGCTCTGAGTTCTTTCTTACACCTGTCAAAACACCTCTGGGCCGCCTCGGGTCATGCATCCTGAGGGCCATGGCACTCAGATAAGAAATTCTCTTTTTTCTCCCATCACTTCCCTCCTGCCCCACAGCCTCTCCCACACCTCTCATCCATGCAGCCTGGAAAACTTTCACATCACCAGACCCTGAGTCTCTCATCCTCCTTCCCCCCTCTTCACCTCCCCGTCTTTCTCACACCCTCAGCCTCTAGTTTCTGAGCCTCATTGTGTAGAGAAGAGCAAGAAGCAAAGTGCACAAAGACCAGACAGTCTCTAGATGGCAGGGAGTGACAGCTGGGGTTTTTATAGAATCACCCACCTCTCACCCCGAAATATAAAAGGATCCCCCTTGTGGTTCCCATTGTTCATTGTCTCCTCCCCAGCCTCTGCTTCTCCTCCATTTTTTTTTACAAAAATTTCACAGTAAGGATCTCAGATCAGTATTGCACCACCTGGGAGCTCATCCCAAATGCAAATCTATAATCTCTGGGCAAAAGGCCCAGGAAAGTGACGCAATGTACCCTCCTAGGTGGATGCTTGTTAAATTAAATGTTAGGGATCACTGATCTAACAGAGCCACTGCTCTCTTGTGTTTCTTGGGGTGCTGTTCTGGGAACTTGATTAGACCCATCTGTGTCTTCTAGGAGATCAGGAAGTTGGGATTGAGTAACAGGAAATGTTCTAGGCAAAGACAACTCAACATCCACACTTAGTTCTAAGAACATTGGCTGGGACAGTGTTTCACAAACTCCGTGTGAGTCGTGGGCTTATAAGGAAAATCAGAGATTTGGACACAAAGCTGTCTTCATCAGAAGACACTGGGTGCTCTAGACTGTGGGAAGAAAAGTATGCTTGGGGACAAGTAGTTACAAGACTCTCCTCTTCATAATAGAAGGAAGTGAGATCTTCTCATAACAGCCAACATTGGCTCCTATCTTACTCATACTTCAACTTTGAAAGGCCAGAGTAATGGGTTAAATTATGGCCACAGCCTATTGATAGTCCTGTCTGCCACATAACAAACATACTAGAGGGGTACAGTTTCTAGTTCACACTCCAAACTGCCTGAGAAAAGAGGAGTCCTTCAACGTGGGTATTATAATCTGCTTTCCCCTTGCAACTATGAACTCAGATGAGGAACAATTTTGATGTAGAGACAAAGTCACACCCACACCATTTTCGGCTTCTGAACCCCAAGATCTCAGTCTATATTCCATTACTTCATCCTGCTTCATGTTAGTGCTAGGCGGGCCTTCCTTTCTCTTAGCCAAAGTATGGCTTACCAGAAGAACAATTAGAGTGAGATTTCAAAATGGTACGAAGTCCAATACCCTGAAATAACCCTATACTGCTTTATTCCTTTGCTCTCTAGCAGACTGACTGCTGGACTATTCATTCTAATAAAACACAGACAAGAGCACACTTGCTGCTCATTAGCCCAACATGGAAATTGCATCTGTGATCCACAATATGGCATGGCCATTCCAGGGATGCAAGGCAGTTCTACGCAGAAAAAGTTCATTCTAATTACTATTAGTATTGAAAAATCTCAGGTAGAAGCGGGCCCCTTTGTGCCTTCTAGGCAGCCCATCCTGAAATCATTTACAATATATTGTGTTTATATTACTATTCAGATCCCGTAGTTTCTGTCTTCCTTATGATTTCTTCTATCATTCATGAGCATGCACAAGTATGCTTCTTAAATCCTCAAATATACAAAAGCTTTTGCACATATCATTATAGAAGATCCTATCAGTTTCAGTACTTAGGAGTTACGAGCTCATAAGGTCAGTTTTTATGTAGGTTAGATTATGTTTATTAGTTCTGTTGTTAAGATGTACTACATTATTTAGTAAAGCACTATGTAATTCATCAATGAAATACCATTAATATCTATAGTATTTGTAGTGATCAGGTTTTCACAATTCTGTAAATGTGTTATTTATATC
>CABHPH010138788.1:0-49820 GCA_902168325.1 Peromyscus nudipes | reverse complement strand
TTTGTTACCCTCTCGGTACTTACCTGTGCAAGGTGACACAGGCCATATGTGCTTGGTATGCTCAAGACCTAGATGAATAGCTCAGAGGAGCCAGGAGACTGTAGGAGCCTCTGGGTTACACAGGTGACACTGAGTCACAGTCAGATGCAGAAATTATATTTGCGTCACAATGTGAATGCTAAGATGAGAAAAATAACTCAAGAGAAAAATGACCTATGTATTTTGCTGGCAAGCATATTGCTCAATGTCGGGAACAGAGCCTAAAATACACTTTTATTTTATACCAACGAACTCATGAGAAGATGTTTCCTGACCTGTTTTGGGTGGAAATCTCCAGGATCCCTCCAGACAAAGGCACATCAAGGGAAACTCTCTCTTCGTGTAGATTTTGTGGAGGAATCCAAGTGTGCATGGTAGATCATGCTATCCATACATCAGTATGGCTTCCTGGAGGGTCAGAATCTTCACGCCAAAGTTAATGTCAATCATTCAGAAACTATTAAACATTTGCAACATCCTCCAGGCTTTCCAGATTCAAAACAACATGACCAAGCACAATTAGAAGACATTGCCTGTATAATGAATGTCCTAGTCATGGCTGGAGAAATGCATGTGAAAGGTAAGTTGACACAAGCTTTGGGAAAATGAGGTCAACAAGAACTTGGAAGAATGAGGCCCAGGCTCTGTCCGGTCTTAGCTGTGTTTTTTTTTTCTGAGTCTCACATTCTCCATAAATCCTCATTTGAGGGGAAGGATGCTTGAAGGTTGAAATATTTGAACTGAAGCCTGAAGGGTGCCAAGAATTTAGCCACATGAACAGGTGTTTGGGAAGAGCCTGCAGCAGGTGCAGGGATCCCCAGGAAAGGCAGAGCCTGAGGTTTTGTCAAAGGAACTTAAAGGAGGCTGGCATGGCTCTGAGTGAGAGGGACAGAAAGATAGATGAGGCTGAAGGAGCCAGATTATGCACAGCCTTTGTGCTATAATAAAGTTTATTTCAAGCACTCTAGAAAACAATGCAGTATTTAACTGGCAGTTCAATGAGCGATCTGTTTTAAAGCTTTCTAAAGTCATATGAAGAACAGGTTGTAATAGTATGGTGAATGCAATATATCATAAGGCTACTACTCTGATAACAAATAAAATTGTCTAAGCAAGAATGGTAATGGTTTCAATAGAAAGGGGAATGGCTGAGATGTATTTGGAGGTATAGCTGAGAGGGTTTATAGCTCATGGATGAAATGACGCTGTATGAAAAAGTGGTTTGAGAAATCTGGTGTCCACGCAGATGTAAGATCCTATTGTTAATTTAGCAATGTCAGTCCAGAGTGTGACTCAGACCATGAAACCTCTTGGTAGACATTCTTGTTAAACCTACTCCTAAACAAAGAGGAAAGCCTCACATATAGACATTTACTCACCAGGAAGCTGAAGAGCCCTGGTGAGTCCTCTTGGTGGGCAGCTCAGAAAGCCATCAGCAAGGACTAGTGACTCAGTTACTTCTCACTGAAGTTCATCTATCATCACCAGATCAGAGTCCTTCCTTTTGAGATGAGGTAATTATCCTACACCAGGGCACCATCTTGAACTTGACAGTACCGTGCATGTCCATGAATGGTTTGTAAGAACAATACTCCTGCCATCTGTCTAGAGAGGTCAGTACAACATCCTTGATGGCCTTTCTAGTTTTGTAGGGCATTGGGAATTGCAAAAGATGCATTCACAAAGTCAAAGTAGCCATGTGGATAAATTACTTCTTCATTGCTGTGACCAAATACCCAACAGGAAGCAGTTAGGGGCTACAATTCATCAAGAAAGAAAGCGTGCAGACAGAAGCAACTCTCAGCTGTGCCAGCCTGAGCTTGCGGCTGCTTGCTCACCACCCAATGGACAGGAAGCTGAGAAAGAGCAAGGGTGGCACTCAGCTGGCTTTCTCTTTTCCCCTCTTCAGTCAGTCTGGGATCCCATCCCATGGGATGGTGCCACCCCCATTCAGGGTGACTCTTTTTTCCTCAGTTTATCTTCCTTGGATATGTCCTCACAGACACCACCAAAGTTGAGCCCCACTAATAACCTAAGCAGTTCTTAAAATTAATTACCACACCATGAAATTTTGCAAGCAAGCCTCAAACTGAACTTGTGACATTGTATAGAAAAATGTAATGGTTTATTGGCTGATTTTTTTTATGTTTTGGCTGTGAGTATGGGTGCTTTTTAGATATATCACTTTTCCATAAAGGGTTTAGGGCCACCCTAAGTCTGAAAGATGCTATATAAAACTCGGTTCTATTTCCAAGGCTGCCATAGAGCCAAAATAAGTCCTCGGCAGTCTGTACATTCATTTATACATACATACTGTACCTTCCATAACTGAAAAAGTTCACAGCACAGATTGAATGCAATATGCTTTCCCTGAAGATGTTATTTTGAAGAGCAGAAGTGCTATTACCTAAAATTAAAACAGATAAGAATATTAATTGCACAGTGATTTCATTGCTACCATGTTATCTCCACTGATGATTCTCTTAGCCTTTCCAATTATAACCCCATCCAAATTAAGTATGTTAGTTTAGTTAGAAAATATGTGGTCAAGTCCTTATTGGGGAAGGTTGTGTCCCCAAATCAGAATGTGACAGTTATTGTCTAGGGAAAGCATCTTTGGGGGTACTCCAAGGCTTCTTGCGCTTGCTATGTTCTTCCTAGACAATGCAAAGCAGAAAACAGATGCTGGTATGTAGAGGGCAAGATGGTATTCCTTTCACTTTACACAGTGATATTATTTTGTTAAATTAAAAGAGATTATTTGAAATGATGTTTGTTAAAGTTAGCAATTACTGGAAACATTATAATCAGTGTGGTCCTTCTTGAAAGAAATTAAGCGGTGCAGACCAAAAGCAGTGAAAGTCTCATACCTTCCAGTCTGCCAAGATGGCTCAGCAGGTAGAGAAACATGTGCCACTGATAACCTGAGTTAGATCCCTAGGACACACATGGCAGAAAGAGAGAATGGACTTGTATACACACACACGCACGCACGCACGCACGCACGCACGCACGCGCAAAAACTATTTACACCTTTCAAATAGTGTTGCCCTCAATAGGACAAAAAGATAAAACCATCATCTAATAAAATATTCTACTGTATTCACAAAACAATTCATATAATTCATATCATTCACAAAAGCACATAATTGGAAGATATATATGTCTTATATATATATAAATATGTGTATATCTTAAAAATTATGATTTAAAGACCACATTCTAGCACGAATAGTGTTAATTATATGATATTCAGTGATTATTTAGGATTTATGATTATTTGAACATCTGAGTGTCTCATATAAAATCATTAACTAGTCTGAGAAATAGAAACAGAAGAAGTAATACAGACTGAGGCATTCATCATGTGGTTGACTTGATTGCTTTGTAATGGCTGGGGTGACTGTCTATGCGATGCTGGTGTTCCTACGTTCATATTGAACCTAAGCCATTACAGGAGAGTCTGACCAGAAATTGAGAAATGAAAGCTGAGGACATGAGAGCAGGGTGTGAGAAGAAGGACAAGAAAGTACTAGTGCTATGGATTGGACTCTGGTCCCTTGCAATCTAAGGGACAATAGTGACTCTATCTTGGCTTTGCACTGAATCTGATTGTTTTGTACAGACACGGCCCTGACCCCATCTTGTAATAAAACTATGGAACTGAATGGCTGACAGCCCACTCCGTAGAGAGCTGGGCAGGAGCTTAGCTGAACAGGGAAGAACAAAAGAACTAGAGAATGAGAAACTATATGGAAGAGAAAATAAGAATAGGGATATCGAGAAACTTTAGTTTAATGACCTTGACGGTTTGGAAGGTAGATACCATGATTGCTGAGGAACTTGAGGACAAGTTAGGAGGTGAAGAAGGCCTTCTCCATTCCAAGAGGATTATAAAACAGAAACCCCAAGCCCTGGGTGACAAGCTGCTTTGAGAATTCTTCATTCCATCCTAAGACAGGCATGAGGTTATGTTTTGGAGTATGAAAATATCAAGGCTGAGCATGAACTACTATGGCTCATCCTGCTTGGCTGACCTGCCTCCACCTCATGCTCGCATGGAAATTCCTAGACAAGAAAATAGAACAGAGAAACTTTGGGAAAGCCAAGACAGTGTGTCTGTCATGGCTTCCCATCTTCACATCTGGTTGTAAATGGTCTATAACAGACAGTTGTGCCTCTAACACATGGTCCCATGGAATTCATCATCTGTCACAGTCATCAGTTGGTGGCAATGACCTATTACTCTACCTTGAAGTGATCTTATGAGTGGCCCTCTAGGGTGGACTGTCTCTCATTCCAGTGCCCACCCTCCCCAAGATTCCCTAAGTCTCTTACTAGAGCACTCTTCTTCCTTATAATATCAGCTGGTAGACCAATGCCAGGCCTCAGACCTCTCTGTCTGCACACCTGCCTTGTGCCTGTCCAATCTGGAGAAGTAAGCCTGGGGTATACGTGAAACCACCTCAGGGATCACATGGTTTCACAACTTACTTCTGTGGTTTTTATTTTTTATTGTGTGTGTGTGTGTGTGTGTGTGTGTGTGTGTGTGTGTGTGCGTTATCTTGAAAGACTCAGATTGTTACAGTTTTTCTTACATCATACTTTGTTTAAAAAAAGGGTTGGCTGGTGGAAGCTTGCTGTAAGGCAATAGAATTAAAGAAAGAAAGAAATGAGCGAATCAGGACAAAGGAAAATAAGTGTCTTAATGGGACAAGGGGGAACAAAGTTGTCTTCCCACCTCTTGTTACCACTCAAATTGAGTTAAGCAGAGGTTTGGTGTCTGAAGACAGACTGAGGAAGTTTTTCCTCAGACATTAGCTCCAGTAACATGTGTGACCATGCAGGGATGAAAATAACTATCGGCTTAGATGATCACTGTTCATTGTCAACTTGACCAGGATCCAGACTCACCTGGGAGACAAACCTCCAGACACCTAAGAGGTATTATTTAGGGTTAGCTTAACCTCTGAGCATGCCTTTGAGAGACCACCCTAGTAGGGTTAATTGAGATGGGAAGACCCATCCACTGTGAGGGGCTCCATTCCCTGGGCCTGAATCCTGGAGAGTAAAACAGGAGAAGGCAAGCTGAGCTCAAGCCCTTGTTGCTGTCTGCTTCTTGACTATGAATGTGATGTGATCAGCCACTTCAAGCTTCTGTTGATGCCATGTCCTCACTATGATGGACCATGCTCTCAAACTGAGAGACAAATCACAGTTTTCTTTCTGAAGTTGCTTTTAGCAGGGTATTTTACCACAGCCGCCGGAGGGCTGAGAACACCCCTGCTTTAAACATTTCTGTTGATGTCAGTGTCCCACAGAGCACAGGTTAAAATAAGTCACCTTACAGGCCCATTTTTACACTGCTTCACCAGCTCAGTGAAGTAAGTGTCCACAAACGTTCCCAAGAATGCTTCCACGTTGTGTCTTTTGGTCACACAGGAACCTTTAAAGGTAACGGGAGGTTTTAAGATCACAATGTTCCAGCTGGTTAATAAGCTAGCATTGCTGGCACTGCAGATTGTGTTTAAGAATAGCTGGTGGCTTCTCCTGAGTCATAGACTCAACATTATGGAGGTTTAACGGATGTAATAAACTGGCCATATTTGTATTGCACTGTTGATGAGTTTTTGACTTAACTGTCCTCAATGGGGAATATATTGGCAGTGTAGAGGGCAGAGCCTGGAGTCAAGAGCTGGAGTCCCAGACTTTGCAGTCAAGATAGGGAGCCCTTACCATCTTGACTTTGTGTCTCCTCATTCATATTCCGTCTTTTTGCTTATGCGTTTCTGTGTGTAGAGCCTATACCTGAAGGTGTGAGTGCACATGTGTGCCGAGGCCAGGAGAGCACGCCAGGTGTTTTCCCCTAGTATTCTCCACCCTATTCCTTTGAAGCAGGCTCTCTCACTAAACCAGAAACCACCTCAGCAAGTTCCTAGGATCTACCTGTTTCAGCTCCCCCATCCTGGGATTACAGGCATGAGTAGTTTTAAAGTGGGTGATAAGGATTTGAACTCAGGTCTTTCTGCTTGCACAGCAAGTGCTGTTACCCACAGAATCATCTCCTCTGCTTTAATCTGCCTGTATCTATCATATACCAAATAATGTTTTATCAAGAGTCAAATTCGTTGTAACAGCAGTTTTTTATCATTGATGTTTGGACTCTGTCTCATGATTTTGTCACTTCTGGGTCTCTTAAGGGAAGGGCTCAGCTGGTAACTGAGTCCCTGGATTTCGGACTGAGATGGAGACAGAACTAGGCCAGCTTTTCAGATGAGAACAGAGCATTCAGAATGGGGAGGAAGAGAAAGGATGCAGGACAGGGCCCCTTCAGAACAAGAGTGCTGCAGGGAAAGCCGTGAGGCAGGGGTACGATAGACATTGGATGCTGGGGCTGAGAAAGAGCTCCATACAAAGAGAGAGATGCATGCTGGGAAAGGAGTGGAAAGGATGAAGAGTAACAGAGAAGACAAAACAGTGAAGTAGACAAGCTTCTGGCTAAAAAATGCAGCACGGTTTTTATGGTAAAGAAACTCAAGAAGGTCATTTAAAAGGTATCCCCACAAAGTCACAGACCTACACACAGGGCAAGGAGGCAACACCACAAGACACAGCAGTGGTTTTTCCCATGTCAGGGCTAGAGACTGAGAAGGACCTTCCTGACCCAGGGCAAGGGACTGCTGTCTCTGTCTGGTTCTCTGAGCCCAAGCCTGTGGGGCTGAGTTGGCAGCTGAATGTGAGCAGCTAGAGAGACATCTACAGAGTTAGACTTTCCAGTCAGACTTCCAACTCAGGGACCACAGTATAGTGGTAAGAACAGACAAGTCCTGGTCTTTTTTCCTGACATTATAGTTTAGTATTGCCTTTGCTAGAATCTTACATCTTTTTTCCTGTCACTTTAGTTTAGTATTACCTTTGCCCTTTGCTAGAATTTTACATAAGTAAAGTTATATAATGCTTTTAAAAAATTCATCTGATTTTGAGACTCAATCAGCAGCCAGTGCATTATTTTCATGGCTGAGTAATAGTCCGTTATACAATATACCTACAGTGTTTACCCATCGTTTCTGGATAAATCATTTTACCCATCATTTTAAGCTATTGTGAATAAAGGTGCTATTAATGTTAGCAACTGTCTTAGTTAGGGTTACTATTGCTATGATGAAACATCATGATCAAAAGCAACTTGGAGGGGAAAGGGTTTATTTGGCTTACACTTCCATATGACTGTCCATCACTGAAGGAAGTCAGGACAGGAACTCAAACAGGGCAGGAACCTAGAGGAAGGAACTGATGCAGAGGTGACAGAGGGGTGCTGCTTACTCCTCATAGCTTTGCTCAGTCTGCTTTCTTATAGAACCCAAGACCACTAGCCCAGGATAGCACCACCCAAAATGGGCTGGTCTCTCCCCTGCCAATCACTAGTAAGAAAATGCCTTACACCTAGTTCTTTAGAGGCATTTTCTCAATTGAGGTTCCCTCCTTTCAGATGACTCTAGCTTGTGTCAAGTTGACATAAAACCAGCCAGGACAGTGCCCAAGTATTTTTGTGTACCTTCATTCTCATTTTTTTTCTAGCTAAACATGGTGGAACTGTATTTTTAACTTCATAAGCAGCAGCCCACTACTTTCCATTCTGGCTTTACCTCTTCATTTCTCCAGCAGCAACTCCTAAGACTTCCAGTTACCCACAGGAGAGCCACTGAAATAGTGGGGAATGGTGTCTGTTGACCTTAAATGCATTTTCCTAATGACTCATAATGGGTATAATATTCCTACGCTTTGTGAGGGATTAATAATATTCTCTTCCTAAAAATTTCCTAGGAGTCCCAAGTGAAGCCATCAGGATGTGGCATTGTCTTTAACAGACATTAAGACTTTTCTACTTTCCTATTTCTTCTGCTATTAAGGTTTTCATTTGTTTTTACATCCTTTAGTCACTCATTGGACAAGCTCTGAGGCCACATCGACGGCTGACCACACTCGCCCATGAACACCAAGGCCCAAGGCTGCAAGCAGCAATGAGCAAAGATTCCCAGCTATGGGCTGTTGAGAGGAGCCTATGCTGCTTGTCTGATGATGGACACCATCACTGTTCCCACTGCTGAACTTCTGGGTTGAGGAGAACAATGTTCTCAGCTAAGGCTTCTCTTGGTATCTTGAGCTGTGGCCAGTGTCAACTGCTATCTTCCTCCAACTCTGCAGACCTGGGCCACACTCCAGATATGTTGATTTAGAACCACGCTGGGGAGTCAGGTTCTGGGCTGGAGACAGACATCAGCCAGGCAGCCAGTAAAGGTACAGGGATGGGGTCAGCCTTGATAATTTATTTAAAAAGATTTCTATTCAACCCAAGCTGTCAAGTTTATTTGTAGGAAGTAATTAATACTCCACATAACACAATAGGTGTTTGTAGCATGAATCTTAAAAGTTCTTATTAATAAAACAAACCCGGGCCAGGTATTGGGGTGAACACTGGAAGGTCAGAGAGACAGAACAAACCACAACTAACCTCACCTGGCCAACCTCTCAGCTGATCTTGTTTCCTCAGACTGGATGCCCCGAGCCCTCATCTAGAATGGGTCTCAGCTGAACTGCTGCTCAAAAGCCTGAATGCTTAACCAGGCCAAATGTTTCTCCAGGCCAAATGCTTCTCCAGGCCAAATGCCTCTCCAGGGCAAATGCCTCTAGTTTCTGGTCCTCACGCTTTATATATCTTTCTGCTTTCTACCACCACTCCCTGGGATTAAAGGTGTGGCTTTCTGGGATTAAAGGTGTGTATCACCGTGCCTGGCCATTTCCAATGTGGCCTTGAACTCACAGAGATCCAGAGGGATTTCTGTCTCTGGAATGCTAGGATTAAAGGCGTATGCTATCACTGCCTAACCTCTATGTTTAATATTGTGGCTGTCCTGTTCTCTGACCCCAGATAAGTTTATTAGCATACACAATATTTTGGGGAACACAATACCACCACAGGTGTTGTAGTGAGTGACGCAGTCTTTGCTAGTCTTCGTCACTTCGGTTTTAAACTGATGTGCACTTTTCATTGAGTCAACACACATTTCCATTTAGTGACATTTCATGTTTCATTGGTTTCTTGTGACTGCCACTCCCCTTTCCTTCCACGGAGCTTAATGCTGTTCATGCAGATGTGACTCTACAGACAGGTACGCTCGGACTTTGTTTCTAGCTGACCGCCCAGGTATGGCCTGAAGTCTCTTTTCTAATGTGGCTGTGGAGCTTCAGATTTCCCTCCACACCCTGGGTCAGCTGCAATCTGCAGTTGTAGATTTTCCCTCCCCTTATATTTTAGCGATTCAAAGTATTTTCTGATTTCACTTTCTGGTTGCTTCTTTAGCCCATGAGTCCGCACTTCGAAGTGTGTTGTTTATGTCTGAGTATTTTGGATTTTCAAGAGGTACTTCAGTTTCTGACTTCTGGTACTCATCAGAGAGTGTGCTTGCAATAGTTTAAATTCCTGGATTCACATTAAGGCTCTTTTTTAAACCACTGAATGGGTGGCTTACCCTAATCCATATTCTAGATGCACTTTCAGAACACTGGTTTCTGATTTTGTTCATTAGGTTTGGCTGAAATTTTGTCCTCAGCGTCTATCTGTTCATTTTCTCTCTTTAATAGCAGAATACCTTACCATTCACAACTACTGAGATGTATTTCTCTGCCCTCTTGGCTCTATTCACTTTCTCTGAATGCATTGGAAGCTTTACTTTCAGGTGTGTAAACACTTGGAAAGGGGATATTCCTCTGACTCCTCTGGAGGTCGACATTTCACTTCCATCAGTAGTTTCGTCCCAGAGTCTATTTGACTGATGCTGGCTTAGTCATCCTGCCTTTCACATTATACATGTTTGTATGGTAAATATTCGTGATCCTTTTCTTTTAGCCTTTCTGTGTCTTTACTTCAAGTTCATTTCCTATAGCCTGTACCTGAGTTTTGTCTCTTCCTATAGACTGACAATGTCTGCTTTCCAGTAAGCTCTTAGACCCATTTGAGCATCCCAACAATGCCAGCTCATGTGCCCCATCTGCGTCACCCATATCTTCTTCCTCTTGTCCTGAACTCTGGTATTATGCATTTCTAGCGTTTGTTTTCGGCCCGTGTATTGGCTTACTGAGTGTACTCTGGATTCATATTTTGGAATAACTGTCATAGGGCTTCCAATACGCATGTTTTATTGAATTCTAATTTCAAGTAATTGTAGGCTGCTCATTATGTAACACAACAGACTTACAGACAATGTCTATTTCCTCTGACCTCTGTGTTTTGTCACACATTTTATTTTCATATGTTACAAAATTAATAATCCTGTATTCGTGCTTTGTGTTAATATTCAATATTTTAAAAGTGCAAAAAAAAAGTTTAAACAGTAATACCACATTTTGTTTAAAGGCAGGATCCCTTTAAACAGCCCAGGCTCATCTGAAATTCTTATGATCCTCCTGTCTCAGGCTCCTTGGTGCAGGGATTGCAGGTATGGGCCACCAAACTCAGCACTGTGTCTTTGATGATTTTCCCACTGGTTATGAGGTCATTGGGTGAGAGTGGCATTGCAGATTCTTTTGTGTACTTGGGTCTCGCCACACTTAAAGGCACGCCCCCATTGTCTCTGGACTTGTGTGGAGACGGCTATCACCAGCTCTGCCTGTGTGGTCCCCTCTATCCCCCACAAGTGCTGTGCTGATTTACTCCTCCTCAGGTTTTTTTAAAAAACAGCTTTACTGTGGCACACGACTGTACAGTCTTCAGTGGCTCTTCAATGTGCGTGAGGTTTGTGTAGCTCCATATACCGGTAGCTGCTAACCACTCTGGATATTCTCAGATATAATATTTTATCTTGCTCTGTCCTCCTCTGTTTTACAGATCTGAAATCAAGTATTTTCACTACTTAAAATGTCCCTCAGCACTCTGAGAATCTTGCCCTTTTTATTTTTCCTTTGTATTTTCTCCAGAGTTCTATCCAGGTAGATTCTAAAGCTTTGTGTTCAACTTCTCTACCCTTTCCATTTGTAGTGATTATAGTCTTTGTATTGTGTTGAAATAATTTTATCTAAAAATTTGACTTTTCCATTACCTAAAAATTCAATAAATTCTTTTAAAATGTATTTTACATCTTACCTCATGATGCTTGTGTTTTACTATAAATCCTTTAGTGAATTTATTATAAATATCTAATTTTTATCACTACTTTTATCATCACTCCTTTGGGGGCTCTACATGTTCTTTCCAAATGATGAACTGCCGTGCCATTCCTTTACGAACTTGAGTTCCCAGAGGAAATGAAACCACACCTATTTTAAGGTTTCTACAAGGCTGATGTATTGATTGACATTCCCTTGATTTTGGAGAGCTAGAAGGTTACAAGTTCCGTGGAAAATTATCCTGGGCTACCTTGAGACTTCTTCATAGCAGCACATTGCCCACCTGTGTCTGACCCAGCATCTTTCTCAATATCACTAACACATCTCCAACTTCTCCCCACTCAAAAGTGAAGGGTGTCATCAGAGAATGTCCAGACTTGTGGCAGAGAGACCCCAGCACTTCACTGCAACAATGTGTTTGACAGAAGCCTTGCTCTGTGACTCTTTTGCCTGTTACCATAAACACTTTGCTAAACTGTTTCCATGTTGAAACACGTTTTTTGGTTGACCTGAGTCCCTGTTTTGGGGGGCCATGGTCACTCAAGCTCCAGAACGAGCTTTCTCTCTCTGCTTCCTGTGCCACCTTCGTCTGTGTCATAGGCATCCATTAGAAGCAGCGCTGTAATTAGGCTGATGCTTGAGTGCCAGGTTTTGTTGTCTTGAACGCGTTGGGCTTTGTTCTCAAAGTTGCTGAAATTACGTGAGAATCAACTGAAGCTTTGGGAGCTTGTTTTGAATCCAAGTCTGGGCATGTAGCACGTTGTCTTTGCTTTATGTATAGTTTTTGATAAATACTAAACTGTGACCTTTCTAGGACTCTGCTCACACCATTCTTGCTGGGAGTTGACCACCTCCCGGCTCCATAACTGTGGCTGTTATCCAGCACCCCTGAACCCATCTTCCACAAGCTTTATGGAATTTTACTCTCCATGTGTATGACCTACCATTCCATGATTCTAAGGTGACCTCCATCCACACACCTGTGAAGACCTGTTTTCCTGCACACATCTCCTCCTCTCTGGAACTCTCTTTGTTCCAGTCACCTCAAACCCTGCAGACTTTCAGATCTTTGTCATCTCCCCAAGACCGGGCTCTTCTCAGCTTTCTCCCAGCTGACTGGCTGCCCATAGGAATCATAAAGCAGGGCTGACAGTAGGTCTCTCTTGCTGTGTTTCTTTTCTTTCAGGGAGTCAGTCTTATACGGTGTTTTATCTCAGGTCTGGGAACAGTTTTCTGTTTGTGGCAGGGCATCAAATCCTATGCCTTCATCACGGTTTGAGTGAAGCATCCTTCAAAAACAACAAAAGAACTAAATCACATACTTAATTATATAGCTGATGAGGTTTGTAATCACTTGTACCCTTTTCAGTTGAACCCTAGTACTAAAGCTGATTTTTACCCTACAACTTGGTATTTCTGCAAATACACTTTCCACTAGACATTCCTTCAAAATATGGGTAAAGGAATTAATAAACTAACTTTAGTGGAAGTTAAAGATATTTCTATTGAAATTTTGCCTTTGAGTATTTTTTTAACTGGAGAATTTGCATGTTGTCATAAGGTATTGTGACCCTTAAGGACAGATTTTATTGTTCTATTTTCTAATGGACAGAAGAGCACTGAGGCCCTGGTAGATAATTATAAGGAGCAGACTCCTGCTTTATCTTTGCCTCTTTCCTTTCCATTTGATTAATCTTTAATGAGCATTTCAAGGTCCAACTCAAGTCCATTTCCCCTGGGAATCTTACCCAACAACTTCATCCTTGTATTAGTTATGATGATGCTAAACAACTGCCCAGAAGAAGAACATGAAGTCAGAGCCTCGAGGAACAAGGGAATTCTCTCTCAGCTAGAAGTTTCAGGACGAAGCAGGGCAGTGTCTCCCAAGGTTTCTCTCATCCTTGGGTCAGGACCCCTTATGCATCCTCTGAGTGAGCCAAGCTGGATCCCCACCACTGTCTGTTCTAGGACAAAGTTCAGTGGATGGATAGTGGATGGATTAGTCACAAACTCACAGGGCCATTGCTACGGTAAGAGAGGCTGGAGTGTGCTGTCAGCCGGACTGTGGGAGAATGGAGGATGGGATTTGATGGACAGCCGGCATTCTCCTCATTCAACCTTCCCTTCTCAGAACTCAACTCTGTTTTCAGATCTGGCAATTGGATCAGCCTGGTTCTCAGACAAAAGAGAAGAGATACTCAAAGTTTCATATTTGACCAGACAAAGAGAAATATTATTTACCCTGTTTAAAAACTTACTTTCCTAATAAACTGGACCCTTATTTGGGTGTTTTCATTGCCCCGCATTGGGTATATTCATGGATTTTATAATGAGACTTCCTCCAGTCCAGTTTCTCTTGGTGCTCACTTTACCACAGCTTTGGGAGCTCCACCATGGCCAGGTGTAAATCTCGGTTTGACCATTTCCCAGCTTTGTGACTTTGGTGAATTATGTAACTCCTCCAGGCTTTGGCTTTCTAGAAGAGTAACGATACCTGCTTTGCAAACAGTAGCAAGGGTTAAACAGGCACCATTTGTAAATACTATTAAGCCTGAGAGCCAGGCTCTAGCCCGAGAAACTCCAAAAGCTCCCTCTTGTTTTCACTCTCTCTTCCCTTCTCACTCTTTTTGATAGAATTTCAGCCCTCAAAAATGTGTTCCTAAAAGGCATCGATGCAGTTTATTCTGTCCATCACAAAAGTACAGAATTCTACTCTGGAACAGCTATTTCTCTAAGCGCATGCCCAACATTCCATTAAGAAACAATCACTGGCTACACTTAGAAAATTCAGCCATGACAGTCAGAAGAGAATATTGATTTTTTTTCCCTTTCTTTTCTTTTTTTTTTTTTTAAGTGGAAGAATCTCCCTAGGAATCCAGAGATTAATATACAATGATAAAGTCGCCTGTCTGGATATCTTGATGTTAGTCTAAATGTCTAAATTCTCTCACAAATATCTATGTGGTCTTGAGTAAAGCACCCCAGTTATTAGGATCTTAAAAAAACTGATAATCGCAGCCTGTGGGGATGCCTGTGCCTGATACCACACAAGTGTTGTTGTATTTAGTTTCCTAATTGAGGCTAGAAGAGTGTCAGTAGTTTGTCTAAGGTTTCTGAGAATTGAAGCAGTTTTGATCCCAACCTATTTTATATATGTCTTGCTCTTGACTAAATCTGGAGATAGACCAGGCCTATCATTCAGGCTGGATAGAGCTCTAAGAGTCAATGACTATGAATTTGAGTCAAGAGAAAGTCAAAACAAAACCAAATTACCTGGAAGATACTACACTGAAAGCTGTTCTTTGAAATGAGCAAGTGTGTAGCTCAGCTGTGCTACTTAACACTTTTGAAGATGTACAGATCTGAAATAACACACACACACACATACACACGCATGTGCATACACATGCACTCATACATATATACACACACATACAAAGAGACAAACAGAGAACTGTTCCCTTTGCCTTACACTCACAGACCAGGATACTTGGAAGCAAGAAGGGATTCCCAGGAAGGGCCATGATTTGGGAATTCTAACAGAACTGCCTTTTCAGCACTGTCCCACCATCTAAGATAGCACCATTAATAATATTTGTTAATGTGCCCAGTTATATTCTACTCTGTCATCTACCTTTTCCTTGGAGAGGGGCCCATGTTTTTTAGTCTTCTCCAAGGCCAACATTGCAGATTTCCTTGTTGATTTATGTTTCCTCCACACCATACATAACCACCATGGACTGCTTGGGCATTGTCAGTGACTCCCACATTCTAGCCCTGCATTTTGTTTGAGCATGTGCTTGTGTTTTATCATAAATATTCACAGAAAGACAGCACTGATCCCCAAGCATCACACATAACACCGACTCTTGCATCTGCGCTCAGCTAAAACGGTCTCTTGTGCTATCATTTACTTGACTTTCACATCCCCATGTACCAGAAAGTATTGGGTGGCTTTACTTTTTTTGGCCTGTTGATCCTAGTAAGAACTGGATGCACTAGATGTCACCTGGTCTTGAGACTGTTTTGCTTCCTTTATGTCCATCTTGGACTTACTTGCCACCTTTAAATACCTGTTTCAAAGCTTCTAAGATTTGGAGACAGCAAAATGTCTCAATGGGTAAAAGTGCTTTCCACCAAGCATGATGACTTAGGTTCAATACCTGGGATCCACAGAGTGCAAAAAAAAAAAAAAAAAAGAACCAATGTCTGACTGTTGTTCTCTGGTCTCCATCCATGTACTATGACATGAATACAAACACACACACACACACACACACACACACACACACACACACACACCAAAATGTAATTTAAATGTTTTAAAAAGCTTCTAAGATTTTGCCTTTCACTTGACTTGCAATGCATTATATTTAGTAAATTACTGTAAACTCAATTGGTGAAAACCTAAATAGGTTTAATCCTACAGTAACAGCATAAGGAAAAAAAAAACATGAAACAGACGTTGCTGTCTTTTCAGAACCCAAAAAAAGAGAACAAGGACTTACCTGTAGCTTCAGCTCTAAAGCAATCCACTTGTTTGTGTGACTCTGCAGTTTATCTGATCTAGAACCACAGACACACTGACAGATGAGGCATGTGTGGTGGGAATGAAGCCCAAGTGAGTGTGATTGTCTTGATGTCTGATACGCAGGACTCAGTGTGTGAGATTTTTAAAATTCACAATTAGTATGTGGCTCCCCTCATAACTCCAAAGCTGTGTCTGCACCCTCTTTGATATTCTCAATGCCTAAGTCCAGGGAAGGAGAATATCAGTGTAGCTTGGTGGTTCAATACTGAGTACAGTATCCAAAGCCTAAACGTAGGAACAGATAGAAATAAATAAAGATAAGCTTTAAGGAAAGTGGGAGCTATGACATCAGGAATGCTAATGAAACCATCATTGGCAGGGCTTGCTTCTCAGAGAATCTGCAGCTCTGAGCTGAGTCTCAGCATGGCACACACCGGCCATGGAGCACTTGAATAGACAGGAGCCATTTCTGCTTCCTATAATACCATGGTTGACATTTGAGCATGAGCTCTGCCACTGAATGCTACTTCAAATTTCCCTTGTCAGGAAATTTACACAGTGCTTTCTCATTTATGAAATATATCCACTTTCAGTATCAAATATATTTCATGCACTTAGTCACATCTATTACTTAAGGAAGAGGGCTCTGCTCATGGTCATCAGGAAACTCAATATTATAATAATGCAGCAGTCACTTAAACTCTTAGCAGTAAAAACATCATGCATGTGAGTGAAGTTAACGGAGAAGTGCGGCCAATGGCAGCAGAGAATTATGAGTATTAAAGCCACACAGGCTACAGGAAGATGAACCAAGAACTTCCTGAGTCTTAAAACATCACCCAGCACCTACGTTCTCTCTATGTTCCAAATTTACCTGTCTAATATCCAATTGCACAAAAGCTTTCAAGCAACAGACTGTTCACTGTTAAATAGAAAAGTATAACCCACCGGGTGGCACTCAGGAGGCAGAGCCAGGTGGATCTCTGTGAGTTCAAGGCCAGCCTGGTCTACAGAGAGAGATCCAGGACAGGCACCAAAACTACATGGAGAAACTCTGTCTCGAAAAGCCAAAAAAAAAAAAAAAAAAAAAGAAAGAAAAAAGAAAAGTATAACCCAATCAGTTTGGAGAGACTATTCATGAAGAAGCAGGTTGAAGATTTGACCAGATCCCTGACACTTAGAGAACACAGAAATCAGAAATGTCGCTCCAGTTTAGAAGGATTTAAAATCCTTCATGTACCTTAAGACTTGAAATAACTTTCTCAGAGGAAGCTTAAAATAGAAAACACTGAGTGACTTACTAATCACTTTCCGTAAATACAGTGGTCAAAGTGTGAGGTCTTTCTTCTACCACTCATGGCCTCCAAAGGCCTATGTATTCAAGGCTCCATCCCCAGCCCCTGGGTCTATCAGAAGGTGTAGATGGAAGTTTTCCTATGTCCCACTGTAGTGCATTCTTGCTGAGCTCCTGGCCTGGTTCCAGAGAACAGCACCTAGCCCTGCTCCTTCCTTTGTTTAACCACACCTTTTGTTGCTCTTACCTTTCGTTTCTCTTATCACCCTATGTGAATCTTGTCTGAGAGTCAAGGATCAGAGAGTCCCCCAAGGATCAAAGGACTATGCAAAACTTGGTTCAGGAAACCCAGAAAACCATGGTACCTGATAAATCAAGTAATTTGCACTTGGCATTTGGTCTCTGGGAGCTCCTTTTAGATTACTTTGAAGGTATAGAAATTAACTATCTAAACTGTAATAGAGAGTAAATAAATATGCCCTAGGCGAAGGGAAGATGCTTCAGTCTTTTGAGGTTGGACCCCTCTTGCAGCCATGAAAGGATATATTCATTCTTAAGATGCCTCTGAGTGTTGATTCCATGGATCCACATGAACCCACACACCCGTCATGCCACACAGTTACATCCCACAGCTGCTCGGGCTCAAATAAACACACAGAGGCTTATATTAATTACAAACTGTTTGGTCTATGGCTCAGGCTTACTGCTATAGTTAGTTCTTTTATCTTAAATTAACACATTTCTATTAATATATGCATCACCACATGTCTTGTGGCATTACCTGTCTGCTGGCATCTTGTTCCTTGGGTGGCTGGATGACATCTGCTCAACTCCGCCTGTATCTTCTTCTTCTCCCTGTATCTCTCTTGGATTTCCCACCTGGCTATAACCTGTCTTGCCATAGGCCAGAGCAGCTTCTTTATTAACCAGTTGTAGCAACACATATTCACAGCATCCAGAAAGACCATCCCACAGCAAGAAGGTGGTAGAAACATTGCATGGGGCTCAGTAGGGGTCCTTCTGGTCACAGAGCCATACCCTCGGAAGGGTCTATGGGCCACAGCTCTTTCATCATCCTTTTTTTTTTCTTTTCATGTCTTGGCCATCATAGGCCTAAAATGATGAGGCTAATCAGTCATGAACTGAAAGCAAAGTTGGGAGCTTAAGTCAGCCTTTTCTCTTTACAGGTTGATTGTCCAAAGTGTTCTGCTATAGCAATGGGAAACTAACTAACATATCCTGAAAGGAAGCCAGAGTCCTGTGGCCAAACTTAAAGTAAATAAGTGAGAAGTCAAAGTCCTTTGGGCTGGGGGTCTCTTGTTTTCAGTTTTACATAAGGGCAAATTGTAGTATTCCTGGACAAATTGTACTTTTCAATTTTACATAAATAACAGAGCCTTCTTTGGAGACTTGATGAAAAGCTGAGCTGTTGACAGGTCAAGATTACTTGCCCAGGAAAGGTGGAGATATTTGATAAACACATGAAAGCCTGGGCTTTTAAGGCAGTGCCATCTGATGATAGCACACTTTGGGAAATCAGAGGCTGCTAACGAGACTTGTCGAGTGAACAGACAGGCATCCCATCTCCCCATCAAAGTGGCTGCATCTCATCTCCCTACCAAAGCCACTCGTAGAACATGTGCAGATACCATGTGAGTGCCAGGGGGCCTAGAGCTGGCCCATGTCACCTCAATACCAGAAGTGAAAGCCTTGTATGTTGGATCTACAAATTCTTCTCCTTCCTCTGATCCTGTAGGTAGGGTCTGTGATAGTCTTGACTGAGTCTGGAATCAACCAAGACAGAAGCTGCTAGTCTCACCTATGAGGGATCTTCTTGATGGGGCTATTTGAAGTGGTGCCTTCTCATGGCCGATAGGCGGAGGTCTGAGGAGAAAGCATTGCTCTTTACTTCATTGCCTTCACCTCTAACTGATGAGTTCATCTACTCTGCTGCTGCTGCTGCTGCTGATGATGATGATGATGGTCTGAACCCTGCTTGTTCAAGCTTACAACACCAGATGAAGACCAATGGCCCTCTAAGAATCATCCAGACCTTTAGCACCAGGTTTGGACTGCTGAGACATCTGGTTGTGTGGACTGAGCAACTACCAGCTTGTTGGCTTCTAGTGTGAGGACAGCCATTATTGGACTGCCAAGATCACATTGTTTAAGCCAATCTAATAAATCTCCCTTTGATATATATTCATTCTATCAGTTTTCTTCCTGTGGAGAACCCTGACTCATACAAGGTCCCCTAGTAAGCAACAGTCCTTGAAAAGGGAACCAGTCACAGCTCCTGCTCTGTTCTCTGCCAGTCTATGTAATTCTCCCAACACACTGGTTATATCTTCCTGCAAGAACCAAGAGCATTCCACCTCATGATCCCAAGACCCTTAATTCTTTAGTTTGTTCCCAAGAGCAGCCTCAGACTAGGTCTCATGACCCTAAAGTTAGACCCTTGAACATACAAAAACAAATTGGTTGCCTTCTTTACCTGCCAGAAGACATTTGCAGACCAGAGACAGTATCTGACCTTCCATGGCTCTGACCTCACCCTCCTCTGTCATTCCTGCTTGAGGTAAGAGGTTGACTGGGAAGGCTGTGATAGTTTTCACTATGCTTGATGTTTCCCTTCGTCTTTGATTTCCCCTTTCCTCTAATTTTTGACCTCCATTTCCATGCTTTTCTGTGTAACTGATTTTTTTCATTAATAAAGATTTCTCTTTTCCTCTAATTTTTGACTTCCATTTCCATGCTTTTCTGTGTAACTGATTTTTTTCATTAATAAAGGCATCATCTTCTTCCATTACTTTAGTTCTAGTGATAAACAGGTTTTTTTTTCTATCAATGTGTTTTCAAAGCCTGCAAATCAGACTGCCTGCACCAGAATCACCTAGAAACCTTGAGAAAATGTGGATTCCTGGAACACATCTATCAGAACCTCTGAATGCAGTCCTTGACCTTAGTGTTTCTAACATCCTCCTTAGTGATGCTGTGGTTCTTTGAAGATGCTGTCCTGGACACTGACAACATGAGAGCAGCTATGTCAATGAGTGGGATTCATCCTTGTGTCCATCCCTAACATACATTAAGTGAGACACAATTAAAGAGCCCTGGTAGGTCAGCAGCCTAAGGACAGCAGCTGTGTGTTGTAATTGCTGCTTCTGTTTTCATGGAGCACTTGGTCTTTGTTCACTGGTAGAGATTCCTGTTGTCTTTAAACCTCCCACCTGACATAGCTGATATCTAAAAATAGATCCCACCTGCACACAACATCGCTAAATGAGGCTGTTGCCTTCCTTCTGACGTTGTATCCAGGGACATTGTACTAGAACATTTGCTGTCACTTGTCTTTATTGTGAAGTGGCACATGGGTTCAGACAGCGCTGTGACCTCCTTTTTGGTGAAGGAACTTATGTGGGGGAAAAACAGCCAAATTGTATCTGTAGCCACACTCCTTGCCCTTATACGTAAATTAACTGAGGAATTTACAAATGTCAATACGTCGTAGCATATTTGATTTTCTGCTTTCTTGAAGTATTTAGTTTGATAATCTATGCAAAATAATTTTATAATTATTAATGATTACTGAATTTACACACAGACCCCCGCCCTCAGCTAGTTTGACCTCTGTATGTGCCTGTGGCATGCCCTCCCCCACCAAATAAAACAACTAAAGGTGATAAGATGTAGATTGTCAAGCCTTTGGAAGTAAAATCCAATTATACTTCCTGGAATAAAATTCATATTCAGTGGATACTTTCCCATAGCCCTGCATATTAGCTAATTTAATTCTTAGCACACTATTACTAGGTGCATGCTATTATGATGTTCATTTCACACAGGGAGACTTCTAAACAGAGAAGTTAAAGTAATTTATCTAAGGCTGTGAAGTTATTTCCATATGACAACTTGCCTGAGTCAAGGGGTGCCCAGATTAAAGAGTTTTGGGCTGTGTCTATGAGGGCATTCCTAAGGAAATTAGCATCCACATTATTGGAAGTAGATGGACTTCCCTGTGGCTTCCATCACCTTATCCACCAAAGGCCTGAATAAAACAAAAGGCTGCAGGGAGGTTTCCTAACAGCTTCCCCCAGGCACCTGGAGTGTCTGATCTCATTTTCTTGCTTTTGGATCAGGATCAGCACCAACAGCTTCTATGTTCTCAAGCTCCGGACCTGGACCGATCCAAGCCACTGGCCATCCTATCACAGTGGCAAGACACTTGATTCCCAGTGGTTGACACAGCGGTTCTCACATAAACTGAGGTCCAGGTCAGCATCCACCAAGTACCACAGAAGTAATCTAAGGAGACAAAGGCTTATCGGGACTCCTGGATTCGGAGAAATTTCAGTCCACAGTGGCAGGGAGGCCTGGTTGTGCAAAAGCTGCATTGGCGATGATTGTTCACTTGGCCAGAGGTGGAAGCCCAAGGCAGACCAGGACCAGAAGTTCCTTGAAACTCCAAATGCCCACAAGTCCTGACCTACTTCTGCCGGATAGACCCACTCCTAAGGATTCCACATCATCCTTCAAGACAGCATCCCAAACCAGGCAGCAAGTGCTTACGTGAGCCTGGGGGAGACATTCCAAACTGAAGCTGTGACATTGGGTCTCAAAATACTCTTCCCTGCTGTAATGTATTACTTCCTTCAATGATTCTTATATACATATTGATATTGAGTTTCATCCACCAGTTTACACTATTTTCTGAAAACCTTAAGGTCAAGCACTTATAAATATCCTTCTTTGCCTGTTTCTGGATCAAATCTTAAGTCGTTGGGCATGGTGGCAAGTGCCTTTATTTGCTGAGCCATCTCGTCAGTTGAGAATCTATACTTTAAATAATTACGTTTGATTGTCTGAAGCCATAGCTTGTGGGCATCCCTTAAGAGATAATGATAGGAAATCAGTGATTTTCAGGGGACAGTGAACTGGTCACCAACACCACCATGGAGGTTAAGGGAGAAATGCTTGTGCTGTCTCTGTCATCTCTGTCTGAAAGTAAGAAATTTGTGATAATGTTTCAAGTACTCATTGATCCTGCAGCCTTGCTGCTCTACATGGTTTGAATGCTGTGTAAGGCAAGTAGCAGACTCTAAGGATAGGGATTGATGGTAGTCCCTCATGGCTGCTTCAGAGGATGAAGGCTGACTACAGTCCATCCCAAGTAATTTTGGGGATAGAGGTTGACAAGGTCCCCCATGGTTGTTTCAGTCAATAGAGAATGGAATGACTATGGTCCATCCCAGGTGACTTAGGTGATAGAGATTGACAAGGTCCCCCATGGTTGGTTCAGTGGATAGAGACTGACTATGGTCCATCCCAGATGACTTAAGGGATAGAGGTTGACAAGGTCCCCCATGGTTGGTTCAGTGAACAGAGAATGAAATGACTATGGTCCATCCCAGGTAACTTAGGGGATAGAGGTTGACAAGGTCCCCCATGGTTGGTTCAGTTGATAGAGGCTGACAGGGTCCTTCACAGATCATTTATACTGCGTGCTTTGTGATCAGTTTCAAGTTAGAACCACACTACAGGAAACAGATTCATAGACTTCGCATGCATCTTTACAAAATTCTTGAAAAGATATTTGCTAAGAAAGTATGCACTGATGATGATGATAACATTTTCCTTGCGAATGAAGAAAAAGAAAATGGCAGCTGACTTTCATACAGTCCCTCAGCCAGTGGAAGCTCCAGTTTTCCTATGCTCTGCCTCACACAGAGAGACCCCAAAATTCACATTTACCAAAAATTCTGTTTTAAAACTTGCTTTTGCTTTCATTGGTGCTTACATTAGCCCAAGTACATCTGATGCCTGTGTATACACAGGGATGACACCAATGAAGCTTAGAACACAATGACTTCCAAGACTGTATCATGTTTGTCAACTAGTAAATTCCCATAGAAAGATAAATAGCAAAAAGAAAATGGCCTTGGGACAGCAAGATGGGTCAGCAGGTAAAGGAGATGGCCACCTAGTCTGACAACTGGGAGTCTATCCCAGAGATCCACATGATAGAAGGAGAGATCTGACCCCTGCAAGTTGTCTTCTGACCTCTACATATGTGCTGGGGCATGTGTGTAAATATATATGCATGTATTGTGCACATATACAAATGTGTATGTGTGTGTACAGAAATAAATGAATAAGTAATTAGAAAAATAAAAAAGAAATTGCCTTTTTTCAAGTTTGGAAAATGAATGATCATCCATTAGAAGCTCAGAAGTGTGGTATAGAGTCTCAAAGGTCCCAGGCATTTTAGGTTAAATTGCTTCCTTGGAGCATAAAATAAAATTAAAACCAATTACTCAGTCTGAGCTCAGCTGCAATTGACTTCTCTTTCTGTTTCTCCTTAAGATGCTTTTATAATGAAACTACTTGATGGGAGACTTGAGTATATTTTCGGGAGGCACAAGTTGATTTCCCCTCTGCCTTGGGAAATGACTCAACAAAAGAGAATGTGGGATAGGAAAAAGTTAAATAGGAAACAGATTTAAAAAAAAATTGTTGTGATCGATGCCTCACTAGAAGCCGAAAAGAATTTTTGCAGACCAAATGCTTTTGAGAAGCATTTACCACTGTGTGTAGTTCTCTGCAATTGTATCAAGGGAGCCTTTCACTTGTACCTAATTCAAGTTCATCGTTGGGGGAGTACTGGCTTCCAGTCTCACACTGTGAAGGGGACAGGACAGAGAGGATGCCTATGCCTCTCACAGTCTTTGGTAGAACAAATATCTATCATCTATGCTGCTTAGACGTTTAGGGAACAGGTAAGCTATCCTGGACCTCAGCTTTAGAATTTGCATTCCATGACATTTACTGAGAACTCTAGGCATGCTCTGAATTTCTGAACTTCCAAGTACTTTGTGTACCTTCTATTGCCCTGGTATTACCCCTAGCTACAGTTACCTGCCTATCAAAATCAAATATTGGTTCATGGCTTATAATTACAAGCATAAGCCTAAGGCAGCAGAGCTTAAAATTAAGTTGAAGCACATGAATTTCCAGTTTTAGAAACCAGAAATGGTACCTTTTTTTTTAATCAGGTCTTGGAGCTGGGGTGATAGCTCAGTGGAGTGCTATCCTTGCAGCCAATCAGACTTGCCTATTTGGCAAGTTCCAAGCCAGGGAGAGAGCCTGCCTCACCAGAGGAGAAAGAAAAAAGTAGACAGCACCTGAGCACTAAGGCTATCATCCTCTGTGCTCACATGTTTGTATGCACACGCATGCAAGTACAGCCACATAGGTATTGCAACCACACACATGCACAAAAACAAAAACAAAATGAAATAAAGGAGAAAAAAAAATCAACTCAAGCCAAGCAGTCATGAATTGTGTTGAACTTGCAATGCTGGTGAGTGGCCCTGATTGGATCCAGTGCCCTGACTCCTACAGCCTGGGTGTCACGCCTCATACACTGGTAATGATAACCTCATGCTCAAGTCGCCTCTAAGGCTGAACTGAATCACAGGAGAAAGCGCTGTAAAAAGAACGTGAGCCCTGCCATTTGAAATCTTTTCTACAAGGTGTATTCACTTCCAGAAGAGATCTCTGCTTATCCAGGTCCAGAAATGTGTGAATTTGGGGAAATTAGGTATATAAACAAATGGACCTCAGCATCATCAAACTCATGAGCTCCTCTAGATGACCTCTGCAGGAGCCTATGTGTTTACTCTCCAAAAAGGTTATTATCTGAAATCCAGCTGCAACAACTGTTGACATGACCTTGAAAAGACATTGACAAGTACACCCTCAATAACTGACAGTCATGCCTCAGAAATCTCCCCTCAGGGGATCAACTATACCAATACTGTCTATACCAGCTGCTCCATCTGTCTTAACAGTGATGAAGCCTTGAGATGTGTGTCCATTCTGTTAAGCACAAAGGAAAAATTCCTAGAGAAACTTCGGGGGAAATCCCAAGAGTATTGGTGGATTACTTTGGTAGTATAATATGACTGCAAGTATTTACCAGTAAGCTGGGAGAAAAATGGAAATATCATTCTGTGGGTGTAATTGGATTTCGGTATTTGTGTTTTCCCATACTGTTGCCTAAGAAACACTTAAATTCTGTTGTGTGGTTTTGTAGACATTCTGGAAAGTTTGAACTTGAAGGGGTGAAAGTCCTTTAGATCAGTGTCTTCTGAGCCTTTTGTATTGGAAGATCTTTCCCATCTAGAGGATGGTGAGAAGTGCCCTTGCACAGGACCTGCTGAGAGACAGAAGGTGAGTCCCTCTTTAATTCTTTTCCCTTCTAGTAGTTATTTCACTCAGTTACTCTGGCTATGAGTGATCTACGCTTGGTGAGAGACCAAGAGCACAAGACACAGCCTCTCACCAATAGTCCCTCACACCAGAGCTCCTGCAGTGAATCCCATGAACTCAGCATGCAACCCAGGAGCTCAGTGTCTTCCTGCATGTTGCCAGTGCAGTTAGCATGCAACCCGGGAGCTTAGTGTCTCCCTGCATGATTCCCATGAAGTTAGCATGCAATCTGGAAGCTTAGCGCCAGAAACTGGAGTTGGCTTTTTTTGGAATCGCTTCTTACCCTCAACCATCTGTTTGGAACAATCTCCATGCAAATAACAGTCTCCTGATTCTGTCTTTTGAGGACCTTCAAATGAAGCATGGTCAATTAGATTTAGTGTCATTTTTAAAAAACAATACTTTTATTTATTCTTTGAAAAATTCAAACATATATACAGTGTATCTTGATCATATCTACTCCCACCCCTACTTACCCCAGCTCTGCATACCCCCAACACACCTCCCTCACATCCTCTTTTGTTACATAAAGCACTGAGTCTAATTAGTTATGCCCATGTGTGCATGGATATTGGACGAGCCACTGGGGCATGAGCAACCTAGCAATGGCCACACCCCCAAGAGTGATTCTTCATGTCTCATCAACCACCACCTTTCCATAGCTTCTCAGCTAGGGGTGGGGCCTCAGGAGTCCAACTCAGTCTACACTGAAATTTTAACTGGCTTGATCCTGTGCAGGTAACCACGGCTGCTATTAGTAAACTAATGAGTGCAACAGCCAGGCTATATCTAGAAGAGAGCACTCCTCCAGCTCTTACATTCTTTCTACAACCTCTCTTCTGCAATGTTTCATGAGTCATATAGTAGAAGAGGTGATATAAATGTCTCATCTATGGCTGAGTACCCACAGTGGGTTATTCTCAGCACTTGGACTAGTTATGAGTCTCTACATTAACCACTGCCCTTTACACAAACACACCTCCTCTTACCAAGGCTGAGAGCAGTATGAATCTATGTGTATAAGCATAAATATAAACATTTAGCAAACCAACAACAGTAGGCTTCCGCCCTAGGTGTGATGACCTCGCCAGCTGTGGGCCATGTTTACAGTAAAAGCATGAATTCCCTTCTGTGAGATGGGCCTCAAATCCAATCAGAAAGTGATTGGTTACCGCTATAACACTCACGACACTACTACACCAGTGGGCACATCTTTCCTGGCAGGCTAGAATTGTATCGTACAGGGGCCAATGCTGGGTAAGACCACTAATGTGTTTTCTCACCCAGCAACCTGCACAGCAGCTATTAGCATTGTGATAGCTATGCAGCAGGGAAGGAGTTTCTTTTCAGTTCCAGCTTGATTTCTCTAAGACCTATAACCAATGTATGAGATGTCTTCATACCACATGAGCAATGGCAAGAGCTTGTGTTGTGCTGGAAGCTTCTGAGGCTTCCTTGATCAGTAACTCATAGGGAAGTAACCTGTGCCCAGTACTGAAATTTTCATTTAATAAACCACATATGCTTTGAGAAGGATTGTTCACCCATATAGGACACCTCAGTTCAAACTCCCTTTTAAAATTATTTTTAAATTGGCCTACAAACTAGTAAATTTTCATAGGCTTCTTCATATGCAATTAGTTTTGCTTAGCTCACTATCTTCCTTAATATTGGAGGTTGAAGGTAGTATTAGTTTTTATTAAGCTGGAAATATAAATTTCATGGTAAAAACCTTGTTGTTGGAGATCGTCTTGTGTTCCTGGCCACATACATTAGAAATTATGAGATGACCTCTCTCCCCATAGCAACACGTTCTGATTATTGAGAACAAGAAAGATGGAATAAGAGTTGGTAGGTCAGCAAATGTGCACAGAATGCACAGCTCTTAAAAGTATGGCAACTGATACTGAGAGCACACTTACGGATGGGTGCATCTTACGTGGAGATGCTATGAAAACCAAATACATACAATTGATACCAAAGTTACTGTGTTTAGAGGACATGAAATGAGACAGTCCTGGGGGTTGGGGGCAAGTTGCTCTAAGAATGCAAGAACTGATCATCTTGGATTACTTTAGGGTCATGTTCCAGCATTGGCAGACCAAAGATGAAGAAATAGCAAGCTCCTGATCACATCCTGCTGTCTAAGGCTCATCTTTCTATGCCCTGATGTGGTGAGGATTTTCATCTCTTCCACTGACCCTTGACAAACACTGCTGGTAGCAAGCGGTCTCTAGTTGGAACCTGTATTCTGCACTGTCCTTGGGGGCTTTTCCTTGCTTGTGTACCAATCTATCATTTTTCCAGTTGGGGACCCCAGTTAGAACTTGTTGCTTCATGCATTACTCCCCTTCCAACCCCAGATCCCAGGGGAACCCAAAGACACCCACAGTCAGAGCCCTCAATGAGAGCACAATGGCAAAGAGTATACCTTGATCTACACTGCCAATGGCTTCCTTTCTTTTCCTTTTTCCTTTCTTTCTTTCCTTCTTTTGTTCTTCCTTTTTTCTTTTTGTCTGCCTATCTGTCTTTCTCTCCTTCTTTCATCTTTTGTGTGCACATATGAGTATTGTGTGTGTGCATATGATGTCCCTGTGTTGTACAAATGTGTGTACACATTCATGTGAATGCAGTTGCACCATGTGCCATAGGACAACTTTGGGTCTTCATCATCTTCTGCTGTTTTTGAATCTCTCTCTCTACTCTCTATCTGTTCTCATATTCCACCCTATTGAATCTCTCTCTCTCTCCTCTCTCTCTCCTCTCTCTCTCTCTCTCTCTCTCTCTCTCTCTCTCTCTCTCTCTCATGTGTGTGTGTCTGTCTGTCTGTCTCTCTGTTTCTGTCTTTGTCTCTCTCTGTCTCTGTCTCTCTGTCTCTCGTGAGTGAGTGAGTGTGTGTGTGTGTGTGTGTGTGTGATTGTTGCTATTCCTATTCTGTTGCCTCTGCCTTTAGCAGCACTTGGGTTACAAACCTGTGCTACTACACCAGCTTACATGGGTTCTGGAGATTCCAACCCAAGTCTTCATTTTTGTGCATGGAACACTTCACCCACTAACAGATCTTGCCAGCCCAAGGTCCTGTTCTTGAACATTAAAATCCCAACCACAGCCAAGTGGCTACTTGCCTCATCTGGACATCAAAAAGCCTTCTTATGGTGAGTAGGAAAATGTAGAAGAGGCAATTTGGTTCTCTTGGCCATGTATTTCTGGCACACTTTTTGCAATGATTGTAAATAACGTACCTTAAGAGGCAGTTTGAGATCAAATAGGTTCACCTTTGAAAGCACTTTTCTTCTCTGCCAGGTTTGGGGCCAGTCTTTGGTGCAAGATCTATGCTGTTATGATACTGCAATCTACTGGTATAAAAATAACTTATGATGTCAAACCATCGGCCCAGGAGTGCTGCCCTCAAGAGAGGAGCAACCGAGAGCCCAGAGCCCGGGAGGCAGAGGGGACCAGGCCCAGAGCTCAGCAGAGTCAAAAATAGAGCGCTAATGGCCTGCAGTGACATGGGCAAAAGTGGGAAGCAGACGGTTATATTTATAAAGAAAAACGGCTGTGATCTTCTACTAAGTTCCCATTCTTTTCTTCTTCTTTTTTTTTTTTTTTTTTCTCCCAGGTCTATTTCTGGCTCGTTTTCCCTGGCATAGGCAGCCCCTCCACATGAAGAGCCTTTTTCCTGCCTGCCCTGACCTCCAGCCGAGCTCTGAGAGGCCAGCAGAGAATGATTGCTCTGAATCTACAGTCCTAATTGAACCCCACCTCCGCCCCCGCCCCACAAGGAAAGACCCACGAGGGCGTGATCTCATCTGATCTTTCCCAACTTTCGCTTTTGTTTCTACTTGGCAGAACTCTGTACAGCAGCGTCGCCTAGCGGCATTATCTTAGAACTGCAAGGGAACGTGGGCTGTGACTCCAAAAGCCTGGGAAGCGCCCAGATGTCAAACCTTAACCTTGATCATTTCTGGTCAAGGTAGTTGAAACTAGCTTATCATAACCTTTTGTCTTGTTCTCTTAACCAACAGTTGGTAGAGTGCTCGAGGTCATGGGGTGACATTATTTGAGTGTCCCATGACATATCCGAATTGGAAAAAAAAAAAAAGACATAGAAAAGGAAAGGACATGACTGTTTCTAGGTATGCAGAGGAGAAAGTTTACTGTAGATAAAAGGGAGAGCATAGCCAGAGGCAGAGTCGTCTGAGAGAGTCCAGAGCGGACATGACCCTGAGTGGGGCTATGTGAGGAGAGGAGAGAGTGGAGAGAGGAAAAGAGCATACCAAGAGGCCAGGAAGGTAGTCCAAACTGGCCAAAAAGGACCTTAGCAAAATGGATGGGTTATATTGGGAAGGGCGGCTGGGGTAAGGGCAGCCCAGTCTCTGGGCTGGAGAAGTTTAGGGTTAGGGGGAGGTATTCCGGCCATACCCTGTAACAGGTAGGGACTGAGGAATGCCGGGAGAACCTGACGGCCAGCAGGGGTCTGATGTGTTAAATGGGCATTTATCCTGGGTTTGAGGGCTAACAATAAAAAATATCCAGCAGGGGATTAAGTACTGCCCGTGATTTTGTAACTTCCATCCAGAAGTAGAAAAATTCAATGAACACAGTTTCGCTAAGCCTTTAAAAATTAGCCCCAGATCCCTTTTTCACTTGTATTTTTGAGGAAAGTGTCTTGTTAAGTGGCTCGGGCCGGACTCGAACTTATGATCCTAAGCCTCCTAGGCATCCAGGATTACAGACCTGCACCACCTGACCCTGCTCAGGAAAGCTTTTTTACAAAGTAAACTTTATCTGGAAAATATGCTAATGTGATGATTTTGTGTTCACAGCGCATGACTGAACTTACAAACACTTACTAATCATTATAATCTATCACTCTAAAGACCTCAGCGTGAACTCATCAGTCAAGATTCGAGATTCCCTCATTCTTCAACTAAATTTCCCGTGGACAAATATGAGATCACAGAAACAAACATTTGACTGTGGATCTGCCTGTTGTGGCTGAGAAGCTAAGCATGCTCAAGGGTCTCCATATCCTGTTCTTACTCCAAATCTTCATGCAGCCAGAAAAGGGGAGGCTTGTTTCTCGACCCGATACACAGGTGGCAAGCCTGTCTCAGTCCTGCACACTGCAACATGTGATGCATCTTTCCTGGAGATGCTTCCTCTGTTGGACACACAGAGACTGATATGCAATCCAGGTCTCCAAATGTGCACAGGAAAACAGAAAGCGCAAGAAATGGCTCCACCCAGAGCAGAGCAAGCCAGGCAGGAGACAAGGCACGAAGTCTAAATCCACTGCTGCAACATCTCTGTCTTCCAGAAGAATAAATGTTCTACTATGCTTTGTGTCTGAAAATCAGAATACCTGACACTGAGCAATTCAGTTGTTTTTTGAAGAGTTATTATTTTTTTAAATTCATGTGTATGTGTGCATCTGTGTGAATATGTGCCACTTGAGGCAGGAGGGGGGGAGGGCTACTCACAGAGGCCAGAAGCATTGGTGGTTGCCCGAAGTTGGAACAATAGGCGGTGTGAGCTACCTGGTATGGAAATCAAACTCACCTCCTCTGGAAGAGTAAACCAAGCTTTTAATCATATCAATGTTTCCACCCACAGCTGGGCCATTTATGATGAAAAGAAATCTGTTAGCTCACAGTTATAGAGGCTGGGGAGTCTAAGGTAAAGGAACCCAGCAAAGGCCTTGTTAATGTGGTGGTTTGAATAGGGATGTCCCTCACAGACGCATGTGTTTGAATGCTTGGCTCATAGGGTGTGGCACTATTAGGAGGTGTGGCCTTGTTGGAGGAAGGCTGTCACTGTGGAGGTAGCTTTGAGGTCTCATATATGTTCAAGCCACACCCAGTGTGGCAGTCTCTCCTTCTGTTGCCTGCAGATCAGGATGTAGAACTCTCAGCTCCTTCTCCAGCACTATGTCTGCCTGCATGCTGCCATGCTTCTCACCATGATGACAATGGACTGAACTTCTGAAACTGTAAGCCAGCCCCAATTAAATGCTTCCATTTATAAGAGTTGCCATGGTCATGGTGTGTCTTCACAGCCATAAAACTCTAAGACAGATACTTTATCACATCATCATATGGCAGAAAGTAGAAGAATGAGAGAAGGAAAGAGGGGACAAAAACCTAACTATTATATAAAGATCAGTCCCATCCATGAGCATAGGCCCCTCCTGGTCCAGTCACCTCATAAACATCTATATCTTAATCCTGTTACCATGACAATTAAATTTCAACATGTGATTTGGAGGAGACAGTTTTTCAAAGCAGCAATAAGGAAGAGAATGCCTCGTGTAGCCAGAAGTTTTCCTGTGTCCTGCCCAGTCTGCAGCCTCTCAGACCCATGTAAACACACAGAGGCTTATATTAATTAAAACTGCTTGGCCATTAGCTCAGACTTACTACTGACTAGCTGTTACACTTAAACTCAGCCCATTTCTGTTTATCTATATGTCACCACATGTTCTGTGGCTTTACCTGTGTGTCATTACATGCTGCTCCCTGGATGGTGGACTGGCGTCTCCTGACTCAGCCTTCCTCTTCCCAGAATTCTCCTTGCCTGCTTATCCTGCCTATACTTCCTGCTTGGGTATTGGCCAATCAACATTTTATTAAGCCAGTGTATAAAAGCATTATTCCACAGCAACCTCTTAAGGAGAAGAGGGGAATTTTTACAACTCGTATTCTCAACTCTTCCAGTTCAAATCAACGTGCTTACTGATTAAAGAATAGACCAAGAGAGAAGCTATGGAGGGGCTTCCAAACAAGGCCTCTCCTAGTGACTTCTGAAGTGATTCTAAAATATCCCAACCTGTCAAATTTTAACCCTATAATCCTAGCACTTGGGAGGCTGAGGTAGGAGATCATGAGTTCTAAGACAACTTAAGTTACATAGCAAATTATGGGCCAGCCTTAGGTATGTATCAAAATGCTGCCTCAAAAACAGTGGGTATGAGCACATGTATGTGCTTTGTGTATGCATTTGTGTATGCAACGGTTTATATATGCCTGCACGTGCATGAATCTGTGTGGTTGTGCATGTTAGTGTCTGTTCACCTGTGTGTGTGTGTGTGTGTGTGTGTGTGTGTGTGTGTCTAGGTCCCAGGGATCTTCTGCCTCTCAGAACAGATATATTCATAGCATTTGAGACACCGAACTCAAGATGTACAGCATTCCAAATGTACAATTAGAAAAAGAAACTGCTAAAATGAACTTGATATGTTCTTTCTACTTTTTTCCTATTTGCAGGAAAACTACATGGAAAGAGAAATTACAAAGAGAAAATGGTTTGGTTCTCATAGAGTGAAAGTGCTGGGCCAGGTTTCATCTTTTTAGGAGCTGAAAAGATCTGAATGGCTCATTAGAATCACTGAGTGGTACTAACCTGCCGAGCCCGTCTGGATCCGTTGCCTCCAGACACTCTGGGTGACTGCTGTCAAAGATCAGGTTTCCCTGAAGCAGACAGACTTGGAAGCTAGGATTCATATGAATGGGAGTTTGTTTTTCTATAGAACGTACTTATAAGAAAACCAGTTGTGCTGGCTAGTTTAATGTCAACCTGACACAGGCTAGAGTCATTTGAGAGGCAGGAACCTCAATTGAGAAAATGCCTCTATAAGATCAGGCTGTAGGCAAGCCTGTAGGGCATTTCCTTAATTAGTGATGGGGGAAAGTCCTGCCCATTGAGGGTGGTGCCACTTTGAACTGGTGGTCTTGGGTGCTATAAGAAAGCAGGCTGAGTAAGCCATGAAGAGCAAGCCAGTAAGCAGCACCTCTCTGTGGCCTCTGCATCAGCTTCTACCTCCAGGTTCTTGACCTGTTTGAGTTCCTGTCCTGACTTCCTTCAGTGATGAGCAGCAATGTTGAAATGTAAGCCAAACAAACCCTTTCCTCCCAAGTTGTTTTTGGTCATGGTTTTTCATCACAGCAATAGTAATCCTAGCTCAGACGCTGGGCAAGTGAGGCAGTGGGACAAGTATGAGAAGTGAGCTAAGCCAGGCTGAGCTCCAAAGTGCAGGTTCAGCTCCTGTGTCAAACTGTACCAAACATCTACATCCAGGAGATGAGAAAATTGGCGTGTTCAAACACCTCCACCCAGGGTCACTGCCTAAGAGAAGTCACCCACCGGTACAGCAAAGCAAGCTCCAGCCTGAGCAGAAGCCAGGCTTGGCCTAGGGTCAGTGTCCACTGGGGCAGGCTAGCTGTTGGAAGGAGAAGTGTACTGGAGATTGAGCAAGCAGAGTGGAATGAGGCTCCAGGAACGCAGCCCTGCTGTGGTTGACTGATACTCTCTTCTCCCTCGAGGCCAGGACACTTGCCTCCAGACTGTGGAGGAGAAGGGTGCTGCCTCACAGGTTTACTCTCCAATGTTCCAAATGACAGTCTCTCCCTTACATATGTCCTGGGCTCTAAATTTAGGCAACCACATCTATGCTCTTTATTTTATCAAATTTAAATTAAGGTGATCTTGTCTACATACAGTTCAGACATTTGTTCTTTGCATATTTGTATTCTTTTGCTCCATCCCAAGGAAATAAACTTAATGTCAGTTGCTGTGGTCTGCATGAGGGTTTCCCCACAGGTCTCTGTGTTAAAGTCTCGGTCCTCAGCATGAAGTAACTGGGAGGTGATAAAATCTTAGGAGGCAAAACCTCCTGGCAGTTCCAATGGTCATTGATGAGGTGTCCTCAGAAAGTGTTGTATGGAGTCCTGGATTGCCCTTTTCTTCCTGGATCATATGGCAAGCAATTGGCCCTGCCATGATATGCTTCTTCAATCAGAGGCCCAAAGCAATGGAGATACTTCCACCATGCCTCCAACACCAAGATTCACAGTAAATCTTTCCTCCATAACTTGATTATCTCAAGCATTTTGTTATAGTGAAATGAAGCTGGCTGATCCATCATCCCAGGCACTTATACTACATATACTACTTATACTACTTATACTATGTAAAGTGGAATGGGAGGTTAGGAATGAGAATGACCCAGTCAATAAAGGTTGTATCAGACTTTCCCATACTGGAAGCCCTGAATTATGTGATCAGGGATGATAGTTGTAGAACGGAAGAAGCCAAAACATTTCATGTATCTTCCCCTTCTCTTGGAAGACACTTATCAATTCTAAATTGTTCATCTTTGCCTTTGATAGACCATAAAGGAAACTATTACCAAGATAAAGCCCGTGCAAGGCCAGAGTTAATGATATGGAACTTCCCTAAAAACCCTCTGCGTGTGTGTGTGTGCCAGGGCTTGGAGCCCTATGTAAATAGACTTCCATTTGTCAAATTCCTTTTTCTTCAGTCTCAGATTCAGAGCATGACCATTTCTATAATATTTCACCCAACACTTTTCCTTTCCCAGCTTGTTTATTTCTACTCTGGAGCTCCCCCACCCCCAAACATTCTCTGTCTCTACTCCTCTTCCACTTTCTCTATGTGTAGAATTCTATTATTTTAGCCCCAGGAAAAAATATTCTCTCTAAGGAGGGTTAAGTTGAAGTAGCTTTTCTTTCTGTTGGAAGCACCAGTTTTCTCCACACGGCTATTCCTACCACTCTTCTGCCAGGGAATGGAAAGTCACTTAACTTTCAGTCTTAATCAGTGAATTCCTCCCCAGCTTCCATAAAGCAAGGGGCAGAAGTGAACTGTTACCACAAGACATGATATTCCTATGTGCCAGTTAGAAAATGAAGTCAGGAGAAAAGGAAACAAGTCAATTACGAGCTAGCACACTTGAGGGTAAATAAAAACTGTCAGGAGAGGGTATAGTGACCCCAGGCCCTCTGAGCTGCTCTCTGAGTCATACTCTTTCTCTTTCTCAGCTCACAGGAGACCTAGAGTCACCACTGTCTGGGAACATGCAACTTTGAACTGCACAGGAGGATTCTGTGTGGCCTCTGCTGTTGGGTAGATGTTTGAAGAGTATATGGGTTTTACTTTTTACTGAAGTCTTGTTCCCATACTTTGTAGTCAGTGCCTCAGAGATTTGGGAGTGGGAGGTCGTCAATTGTTCCTATTGGTGAACAGACCAGCTCAGTATTCAAGAGGAGACTCTACTCCAGCAAAGTGTGCCACTCCTGGAAATTCTGAATCTTGGTAAGTATGAGTGTTCAGATCCTAGTAGCCACTGGGTTCTAGTGGAGAGGTTATCCTGCCAGCAATGTTCCACCCTCTTCTCCTAGCCCACTCTTCATCACACTCCTCTGCCAAGTCTTTAACTCATGTGAAATAGTTCATATCCAACTCAAATATTCACCCCTCCAGAACTCCCCTATTGCAAACTTTTTCATCCTTGGACCCACAATCACTTAAAGGGGTTTTCTACATTTTTTTCTGTCATGTATCTATCTTGACTCAATATTATAACTCAGCATGTAGGTACAAAACCTTTTCTTGTCTTGTGTTTATCTGTAAATTGAGCTGATAATAACAGTACATGTTCCACTGAGTTACTGTGAGGGTGAGATGAATGTACATGGGACTGAATCAGATTCATCAGATTGAGAACTGCCTACGATCATAAAGCATACCTCTGGGTGTATCTGAGACAATCAGACCACACGGCTCTGATGTTGTAAATGGCTGCTCTATTGAGAGCTTCCCAGTTTGAATAGATTATTGGACAGCAGTGTAACTCTGGAAGATGGGCCTGATTGGAAGAAGTACATCATCAAGAGCATATCATTTAGAGCTGTATCTTGCCTGTCCTCTTCCTATTAAGCCTCAGATCTGCTTCCCATCAGCCATGACATGAGGTGCTTCTTCCTGCTACCTGTTCACCCTGAGGTGAAAGAACTCCTCAGCAACACACCCTGCTGCCATAGTGTTCTCCCCAAATGCACACAGGCTAAACCTCTGAAACCATGAGTCAAAACACATCCTTTCACCTTGAAGTTGTTTACGTCAGGTATTGGTCACAAAGATGAGAAGAAGGTGATTAAATTGTGATATGTATAGAAGAGAACTAGATATATATAGTAAGTGCTCAAATATTTGTGATTATGATGGCAATGTTTATTGTTATCATAATAACCTGGTATAGTTTTGCTGAATGTTTTGGAGTGAATTAACAGGGACAAAGAACCATCAATTACCATAAGTATAGATGACTTCAAATCCCAGTCTCAAACCCAAGTTCTTTAAGACCCACCTGTCATCATTGGGTTTCAATGAAGGCTCAGGATCATCTCTCATTAGAATATGCCATGGGCTCTAAGTCTTATACAACATTTGGACAAAACTCCAGAATAAAGCTAAGTGAGAGACTCAAGGATATAGACAGAACTTTATGTCCTGCCAGCAACTCCCAAATACCCAGCAGCTGCTTCCCCGATAATTGACTCAGAGGTTTAATATTACTTATAAATTCTCAGCTGGTAGCTCAGGCTTATTACTAACTAGTTCTTACACTTAAATTAACCCATAATTCTTATCTATGTTTAGCCACGTGACTTGGTACTTTTTCTCAGTACAACATTCTTATCTTGTTTCCTCTGTGTCTGGCTGGTGGCTCCTGACTCTGCCCTTCCTCTTCCCAGCATTCTTAGTGTGGTCACCCCACCTACACTTCCTGCCTGGCTACTGGCCAGTCAGTGTTTTCTTAAACTAATTCGAGTGACAAATCTTTACAGTGTACAAGAAGATTATTCCACAGCACAAGAACAGCAAATTCTCAGAAGGGAGGAGACAGTTAATAGCCTTATTGGTTTTTGCTTCAGTCAAAACTGCAGTGGATATTTTTCAAAGGTTTCTGCTGCAGTGGATATTTTTCAAAGGATCTAAATTTGAAAATCTTAGAAATGACCAGAAGTTTCTACTCCCTGTAGCCAGGAAGACACAGGACCTCTTGAAATTTTCTTCAGAAAAGTGCACCATCATCAGCCTCCACCTCTGGTGGGTTCTGTGTGAACAGTCATCACTGGGCTCTGGTGATTTTCTCCATATTATTCTGTTACATGTTGTCTGTCCCAAAGAAGGCAATAAACTTAGAGAAGAACATCAGCCTAACTTTCTCTTTGGAGCCCATTTCCCAGGCCTTCGAACTCAAGGTTATCGCTGTAAACAAGTCTTATAAGATGGATTGCTAAATGGTCTTATTAATAAAAAAAAAAACAAAACCCGGAGCCAGATATTGGGGTAAAAACTGAGAGAACAGGGAAGCAGAAAGAAGCCAGCCATGTTCTTACCACTAGAAATCTTCAGCCAAAGAGAGACCTACCCATGCCTATATGTCTTTCTATCCCTGCCCTATTACTTCCTCTCTCCACCTAGCTACATCACTTCCTGTCTGTCTGTACAGACCTCCAGACCTCCATGGTTAACTAGTGTTGGAATTTAAAGGCATGTGACACCACACCTGGCTCTGTTCCCAGTGTGGCCTTGAACTCACAGAGCTCCGGAGTGATAGGATTAAGGGTGTGTGTTACCATTGCCTGACTTCTATGTTTAGTATAGTGGCTGGCTTTTTCCTACGATCCTCAGATAAGCTTTATTGTGGTGCACAAAGAAAATATCACCACAAGGTCACTCACTAATCTGAAGCAAGCATCCCCTGGTCTTCACACTTAGAAACACTGTCTTCTGCAGACATGGAGGGATTTGAAGATACTGTTAGGCTTGAATATTGTTAAGCCTCCCTGACTCTCTGGAATTAATGCATCCTATTTTTAGTTTTCTGAGAAGCCACCACACTGTTTTTCATAATGGTTCCCCATTCACATTCCCACCCATGGGGTCCAAGCGCTCCCATTCCTCTAGGTCCTCATCATTCTTGTCATCTCTGGTCATTCTAATCATAGCTGTTTTAATGGTGACATAATAGCTCATGGTTTTGACTTGCATTTCCTTGATAATTAGTGATGAACATTTTGTCCCATGCTTATTGACCATTCCTGTCTTACCTGGCAAAAAATGCCTATTCAGGATCTCCGCTTATTTTGTTTTTTAAGTCAAATTTCTTATTTTTGTTATTTAGCTGTAGGAGTCTCATGTCTTTTTACTTTAATTTTCTTTTATGGGATATGTGACGGGTTGAGAGGATTTCTTTGATCTTTCTTTTTTTTTTTTTTTTGTTTTTCGAGACAGGGTTTCTCTGTGTAGCTTTGCGCCTTTCCTGGAACTCACTTGGTAGCCCAGGCTGGCCTTGAACTCACAGAGATCCGCCTGCCTCTGCCTCCCGAGTGCTGGGATTAAAGGCGTGCGCCACCACCGCCCGGCGAGAGGATTTCTTTAATGAAAAATAAAGTGAGTCACCAGAGAGAGTGACTCTTTGTCTGGAGTGATTGCAGTGTTTTTCTGAAAAGGGAGTATCTGAGAAGGGCTCTGAAAGAATGAATTGTCAGGTCCCAGAGTTCTATGGGAGAGAGACTTTGAGGGAACAATAGGAACAGCTTTTTGTGATCCTGAATTTGGGTGACTTTAAGTGGTGAAGAGCAACAAGGGACTAACATGGTTCTCGTACTATAACTAAGCAAGGAAGAGATGGAGGCAAAATCAGAGAGATGGCAGTGCAGACTCACGATGCCTAGGTCATGTCAGAAGGACTTAGATTTGACTCTGAGCAGAGAAACCACAGGACTGGAACAGCAGAACCATTCAATGCGTTGATAGATCTTAATGTCTAAGAGAAAATATTAGAAAGCCACAAAGCACCCTGATTGCATCCCAAATATAACAAATGTCTACCCACCTCATAAACAATGAAAAAGAAAATAAAGTCTCATATCTAGGGAATGGAGGTGCTTGGAGAACACATATCAGGGGTGAGGTAAGGATTTATTATAACATCAAAATGGATCTAAAATCCATTGTTAAGCTAAAATCTGCATCAAAACTCTCGTGCACCATGCTTGCCCTTCAGTAGGGCACAGGCTTTATTAATTGTGTGAAGTGACTCATGAACAGAACACATGGATGGATAGACAAGGCCACCTGCTGGCTCTGCCTGACATTCAGCCTTCTTCCACTGGGGCTTGTCTTGTTTGGTTAGCCAGAGCCTAGTGGGATGGTCACAGAGTCTGTGTCTCTCTGTCTCTGTCTCTGTGTCTCTCTCTTCCTCCCTCTCCTTTCCTCTCTCTCTTCTCTTTCTCATAAATTCCCTCATTATCTTGTGGGAAAAAAAAACAACCTCTGAAGAATGTGAACATTCTTCGAAGTACTAAAGAACACTTCATTTTTAAGAAGTGTCCACATGAAAACAATTACTATCAGCTAAAAACAATTATTATCAGCTCTGAACACACAGACAGATAGTCGCTTCTGATCCTGCAGGGCATGGGTCTGGGTCTGATAAGAGTTTACTAGGTTAAAATCAGGGTGTGTCCATGGCTGTAGTCCATGCTGGAGACAGGAAAAATCTCTTTTCTTGCTTTTTCTAGAGGTTCCTACTTTTGTCTGTGACCTCTTCCTCTATCTTCAAAGTCAGACACAGGATCTCTCTGGCAATGATCTAAGTCACCTCTCTCTCCCTCCCTCCCTCTCTCCCTCTCTGGCTGTAACTGCTTCATGGAAAAAGTATCTTGTAAAGACCTGTACTGTGTTGGACATAACCCAGTAATAAGGAAAATATGCCCAGCCCCAAATCCTTAATCTTACATCTTTCTCTAAATTATGACAGTGATGAGTTCTGGGAGTTGAAACATGGGCATCCTTGGAAGGGGACAATATTCTGCCTACCACTTAAAATAATTTTATAAAAATGCAATATACTATGAAAAGTTTTCAGGGCTAAAGAGATGTCTCAGTGGTTAAGAGCACTTAGTTGTAGATGAATTTCTAAATGATCTTATAAAATAAAAAACACAAAGCCAGAAATTTGGGTTAGAGCCTGAGAGAAAGATCAGAGAAATAGGACAGACCACGAGCTAACCTCACCGCACCAACTCTGCAGCTTCCAAAGAGAGCGACTTCCTGTCTACCCAGGCTTATATGCCTCGCTGTTGTGCCATCTGATTTGCTCTCTGTCTAGCTACATCACTTCCTCTTCCTGGCCAGCTCTGTCACTTCCTGTCTGTATAGGCCTCCAGAACTCTATGGTTGATACTGGGAATCAAGGCGTGTATCACCACGTTCGGCTCTGTTCCCTAGTGTGGCCTTGAACACACAGAGATCCTGCCTGCTAAGTGATAGGATTAAGGGCACGTGCTACCGTTTCCTGACTTCTTTGTTTACTTAAAATGGCTTGTTATTTCCTCTGATCTCCAGGCAAACTTTATTTATTAAAGTACAAATTAAATCTCACCACATTTCAGCACAAATAAAATATCACCACACTTGGTGCTCTTGCAGAGGACCCAAGTTTGGTTCTCAGCACCCATATCAGATGGCTCACAACAGCTGGCAACTCCAGTTCCAAAGGATCCAACATGCCTGGCCTCTATAGGCACTTCCTCCTACATAATGTGCACAAACTCACATAGGCACAAATACTTACACATACACACACACACACACACACACACACACACACATACTTACACATACACACACATACACACACACACACATAAATCTTTTAAAAATGTTTCAGTTTCACTCTAAATCAACATATTTCAGAAGTATAGCAGGAAGACCCCTACAATTTCACTGTCGTATCACTCTTCCTGGGGAGAAATGAGCAAATGTCTATTCACCTCAGATAAGGGACCAACAGCATAGCAAAGCAACAATTCCACCTCAGCCTGGCTGGGTGAGCTAATGAGTATATAGGGCTTATTAGCAGAAGTATGAAGGAGGGGTTACTTACGCGAGTTCAGGGGACTCAAAAGCATCTGCCTTGTCCAAAAGTCCCACCCCATCCCTGTAGCATGAGTCTTAAAAGTTCTTGTTTATAAAATCAAACCTGAGGCCAGTTATTGGGGTGAACACTGGAAGGTCAGAGAGACAGAATAAGCCACAGCTATCTCACCTCGCTGAATCCTCAGCTGGTCTTGTTTCCTCAGACTGGATGCCCCGAGCCCTCATCCAGAATGGGTCTCAGCTGAACTGCTGCTAGAAGCCTGAAAGCTTAACCAGCCACATGCTTCTCCAGGGCAAAGGCCTCTCCAGGGCAAAGGCCTCTCCAGGGCAAAGGCCTCTCCAGTGCAAATGCCTCTAGTTTCTGGTCCTCACGCTTTATATACCTTTCTGCTTTCTACCACCACTCCCTGGGATTAAAGGTGTGGCTTTCTGGGATTAAAGGTGTGTATCACCGTGCCTGGCCATTTCCAATGTGGCCTTGAACTCACAGAGATCCAGAGGGATTTCTGTCTCTGGAATGCTAGGATTAAAGGAGTATGCTACCACTGCCTAACCTCTATGTTTAATATTGTGGCTGTCCTGTTCTCTGACCCCAGATAAGTTTATTAGCATACACAATATTTTGGGGAACACAATACCACCACACATCCCAGCTGACAACCTAATGAAATCTTATCATTGAGTCTCACCATCAGTAAATATCTGCCTCCTACATATATATTCTAGTCTAGAACCTCCCAAGATCCCTTGCAGCTGAGGGGCATGAAGGATTAGAACCTGTAATACCAGGGCAGGGTCCTCTGATGCCCCTGTCCCTTATACACCCTTGTTGCTATTACCGTAGACCTAACTATGACTATGTTGGTGCACTCATTTCATTGTTATGACTAATGGGGCTAAGGTTATATATATTCCATGGCAGTGATGGGATGGTCAGGGTTTGTGCAGAGGAAAAGCTGTACTACAATACCAGCTACAGTATGCGCAGCAGCAGACACAGTTACAGAGGACTGAGAAGCTTAGATGAGGGGCCAGACTTCTGCGGGGCAACAAATACAGTATTCCAACCTATTCACCAAGGACTTCAACCCATGAGACTTGAACTCCCACTGGAGCGGTGCCGGAGGTGGCTTTGTGTCTTCCCAAGTCAGGAACCCAACTGTTTCATGTGCTTCCGCTCCAACAAAGTATGTGGCATTAAAAAATAAGTAAATAAACAGGATGTCCTGGTTTGAAATATCAACTAGTTTATTTAAATTAATATTTTCTTTTATCTCTGGGCCCTATCGTCTCCACCTACTACAATCAAAGACAAGTTGTATTTTAATCCACCTTGAACTTTGTAATTGTCATCTCTTAAACCTGACGGAAATGGGAAAGAATTGGGATAATTGCAAATGTGCAAATGTGTGAGTAATAATACCTGCTCCTACCATTTTGTCTTTTCATTCCCTTCCTCCCTGATGAGAGGAAGCCCTACAGATGCATGACAAAGTCTCCCTGAACAGAATGGAAGGCCCTGTCAGTCCAGCCCCAGCTCAGCTCCCAGCCTGCAGCCCACAGCATGAAGCCAGCAGCCGGCAGCAGCATCAACAGCCAGCAGACAGGCAGCTCAGCAAGGTCATTTTGAACCTTCCAGACATTCCAGGGCTCCATCCAACCATATGAAACAGAAGAGCTACTGGTGAGACACTGTATATTGTTACTGACTCATGCCATCTAGCTGGAGTGGGGTGTGCCATGCATCAGTGAAGCAAGTAAACCTGCACAAAGATGCTCATGGAAATCAAACCTTTGATTAGCATGAAGAAGCAACCTCAGCTCTGTGGGCCGGCCTGATACTGGTGGACACTATCTCCCATCCTGACTAATTTTCAGTTCATCAAGAGAAAGGATTAGAAAGCCAACCTAAGTTCCAACCACTGACCTCTGAAGAAAGCAGTATGTGAGATCACCTTGGTTTCCAGCCAGTGTGAGGTTGGCAGCAGAGATGGCCCTCATCTGCTGGTTCACATTTTAAAGTGACTTTTGACTGTGCTACGTGGGCATGCCACCACACCACAATGGACATTGTCTGATGAATTTGCTATCTGGATGAGTTCTGTTATTGGTTCTATATTCCTTAGACTTCTCCAGGGACAAGCTTAGAGGTCCCTCTAAGAGAGGGTTAGTAATAAGTTGGTTAGTCACAATAATCGCACTTCCAATTTCTATGACCATGTCAGAGGAAATCAGGATCCTGAGAATCTGCAGAGGCCTGGGACTCTGTATCCCCAGAGAATGTTGGAGAAAGGCTAGCACCTCTGTCGAAGGAACAAGGATGATCAATGAGACAAGACTAGAGGGACTTTTGAAACAGCAAGCTGACACACAAATGTCAAAAATCCAAAGAGAATCATGCCTACCACACCGACGAGGTGGCCTCTTAATTCTCCACAGACATCCACACCCCCAGGAGTGTGGAGCCTGAGCAGACAGAAACTCTCCTCTCATATGGTTAGGGCTGATATCCCAACAGTCAGCTAGCACTGATCCCCACAGCCCTCCCAAACCTCTCACAGCACTGCTGCGCTCCAACAGATCCAGGACTGAAATCTTTGCTGCAGAATTCATCATTTAGCCTGAGATGCAAAGAGAAACCTGAAGGGGTACTCCTGGGGTTGGATTCTCCTAATTCAGGAATTCAACTCTTTTCTGCCTCTGATCTCAAAGTCCTTGTTGCCGAGCCCTGTGTGAAGGGCCAGAGGTTACACCTGCAGACTCAGATCATCAGAGGCAGCTCCTGCTGTGTCTGTGGGAGGACAACGCTGGGCCCTCCCAGTGAGGACCTAGAATGGACCATATCCTACTTGACATAGACCCATCTTCCAAGGACAGCCTCCGAATGGCCTGTTAGCCACATTAGTTTCCAGAGATGTGTGATAGCTTTGTACCACTGTAATGAAACAGCACCTGAAACAATCAGTTTACAAAGAGAAAAGATTTGTTTGGAGTCATAGTTTGGGAAGGAGTTTTCAGTACATTGCCACCTTGCCACGTTGCTTTGGGCCTGTGACAGTGCATTAGGGGCATATGGCAGAGAAAGCTACCTGCCTTGGGGCAGCCAGGAAGTGAAAAAGGAGTTCAGGAGGAAAGAGCTGGGGTCCCGGTATCCCTTTCAAGAGCTCACCTTCAGTAACCTCTAGACTCCACCTCTTAAAGGTCCCACAGCCCTCCAATAGCACTATCGGCTAGTGACCAAACCCGTAGCAAATGGGTTCTGTGGGGCACATAACCAAGCAAGAGAAAAAAGAACTGGGAGTCTTGCAGCATCCAATCTTGGCATTCAAAAACACTTGAACCTCTTTGTCCCTTCTGGGTCTGAAGATCCCTTGGATTGCTTGTACCATAGCCCTGAACCAGACAGCTTGCCAGGATAACATGGCTCTGTATTGGATCTCAGCAAGCAACCAGGTAGTTCTTAGAGCAGAGATGGTGTGGGTGAATGTGACTGGCTCCAGCCTGGGGCTGACCAGCATGGGGCAGCATTTGAAGGAGATGTGTAGTTGAAGAGTTTCTCTCCAGCTCCCACCAATCCCCGGCAGTCCCGCAGCCCACTTATAAAATAAATACACAGACGCTTATATTATTTAAACTGTTTGGCCTAATGGCTCAGGCTTCTTGTTATCTAGTTCCTATATCTCAAATTAACACATATCTATTAGTCTATAAGTTGCCATGTGGCTCGTGGCTTACCGGTACCTTATATATCGCTTTTCATGGCCACAGCTGGCAGTGTCTCTCTGCCTCAGCCTTCCACTTCCCAGAATTCTCCTCCCTCTTTGCCACGCCTATACTTCCTGCCTGGCTACTGGCCAATCGGCGTTTTATTTATCAATCAATCATCCACAGCAGAGATGCCTGGCCCTCTCCATTCCTTCACCCCCACCCCCAAGCAATAGCTGTATGAGAAGGTGAAGGAAATGTGTGTGAAATAAAATATGCAAAACTACCGAAGTTTGGTGGAGTAGGATGTACAACCTGGGGCTCTCATGCAAAGAGAAGCCTGTTCTGTCATGGACTGTTTTTCTTTCAGAATTTGCCACCTTGTTTGTTGGCTTTTCCCTTAGGTGACAATTCAGTTTTAGTCACTTGGAGAAACTTTTAATTCTAATTATAGTGACTAGTTTGTGAATTTGAGATACCGAAATTGTAATTTTGCATTTTTATTTTTAAGTGATTTTTAAAAAAGACTCCATTCTAACAAGAAACAAAACAAACGCACTATTCTTTATGAAGTAAATGTGGGTTGTAATGACATCGACAGAACAAATGACTATGCTGATGAAGGAGATGGGGGCGCTGAGAAGATGAGGAGGCTAGAGTAATGTTCAGTCACACTTTGGGAGATCCTGGAGGACAAGGAACACCCTTCTTTCCTACCTGACATGTAGATCTCAGGATCCCTCCATCTCCAAATCTGCAGGCAACATCAGGATGCTGAGGGCTCCTAGGATGGGGCACATAATACAACAAACCACCTAGTATTTGGTAACTAATGAGTGAGGGGCAAAATCTTATAAGTGCTGCCACCAAATTCTGGTCCTTAGGTACCACCACGTTCAGCTTAAGAGATGTTAACGCAGCCTATTGATACTCTCCCAGCTTCTATCCAGACACTGATAGTATTGAACAGAGTATCTGAAATTCCTGCCATATAAAAAGTTTTGTCTCTATTTCCTGTCCCCACCCCTTAAGCATCACATCACTTTCTGCCAGATGCCTCCTCTGTTGAAGTCTCTTACAGGAAGATCTGCACTTCCACCACCCTATCAGCTTATGCACCTTAGCACACATGCTAACCTTGCCCTATTTGCCATCACCCTCCTTTTAAGTGCTCCTTTTGGGGGTTACAGTCAGTCTGAGGCAAAGTTCCTGTGTGCCAGAGCCACCTCTCTGAAAGGTCCTGTTATTGTTTGGATCCTTGCGGATATTCCCCTTTATAGTCCCCTAAAGGAGCAGCTGTTTACTCCATATTCCTCACATGGACCTTGCAGGAGAGGCAAGTGCCTTCTGTGAACCCCATGGATATCCCCAAACTCTGCTTTTCTTTCTCGAGTTCTCGGGTCCCCAGACTATCCTCCTTATGAGAACCCTATGCAGGTTACCAAGTTACCCTGATTTGGTGCCCTGATGAATGTGTTTCCTCTGGCAGCGAGCTTTTCACTAATGCAGCTCAGTGCTTCATGAACTGGTGACTAAGAGTGCCTCTCCCAATACCCTTTACATTCCTCTCTCAGCTGTCCTTCCTTCTACCTCAACCTCCATCAGTCCCCGGCCCATGTCAATGTTCAGACAACCTTTCCTCCACTCTCTTTTCTTTTCTGACTTGCAGGGGTGCAGTCCCCTGGGACATTGGACAGTGAGGGTTGGAGAGGAGGCTGATGACTTGGGTAATGGATCGGCTGAGTGGAAGATTCTTGTTTCATCCAGACAGATGTGATGGCACGTCAAGACTGGAGACATGCATAGGAGCCAATTACATTCAAATTGTAGTTGGAAGTATGTAACAAGTGTGGCCCCAGAAGAGTATTCAGTGTAACAAGAACAGATGCCAAAGGATGGATAGTACCCTGCTTGGAAAAAAAAAAAGCCACCAAGAGTTAGTGGATAAGTGGTAAGAAAAATAGAGTGATATCACGAGAGAAGGGCACTTCGGAAAAGTAAGGGCTTCCAGTGGGGACAGTTCAATAGTTATGGGAGCTATGAAGAATCACATACCTTATCAATTTAAAAGTAATAAGCATAAGCAACAAAATAACTCTCTTTGGTCATCCTTAACCAACTGCCTCTTTCGGGTGATGTTTAGACTTGACTGTCAACTTGATGAGACTTAGAATCACCACTGAAACACGTCTCTGGACATATCTGTGAGGGAGTTTCTAGCTAGTTAAGTTTCTATGAGTTAATTGAGATAAGAATATCCACCCCCACTGTGAGCAGCTGCATTCCAGGAGATGGAGTTTTGGGCTTCAGAGAAAAGAGAAATCAAGCTGAGCGCCAGCCTTCATCTTTCTTGTTCCTTACTGCACCGGCTGCCCCATGCTCCAGCAGCCATGTCTTCTCTGACACAATGGACTGTACACTCAAATGGTAAGCTAAAACTTTAATTTCAAAAGCTTCTTCTGTGAGGTACTTTGTCATATCAATGAAAAAAAATAACTAATATATGTGGCTACACAGTAGTAGGTGGCCCAAAAATGAAGGGGAACAGAGTAAAGAAGTTAAGGTGATGGTAGCCCCCTGCATGTCTGTGCACTTCTTCCTAGCTTCAGTTTGGGGCATTTCTCATGAGTAAATTACCCTAGTTAGTGATCCTGTTTTAAATAGCATCAGGTAGGTGGGTGTTAACTGGCTGAACTGGGTCCTTGTCTTAATTAGGGTTTCTATTGCTGTGAAGAGACACCATGACCACAGCAACTCATCTAAAGGAAATACATTTAATTGGGGGTGGCTTACATTTTCAGAGGTTTCGTCTGTTTTCATCATGGTGAGACATGGCAGCATGCAGGTAGACATGGTGCTGGAGAAGGAGCTAAGAGTCCTATATCTTGACCGGCAGGCAACAAGAAATGAGCTGTGGCACTGGGCATAACTTGAGCATAGGAGACCTCGAAGTCTGCCCTCACAGTGACATAACTCCTCTAATGAGGCCACACCTCCTAATAATGCTACTCCCTATGAGCTTATGGGGACCAATTACATTCAAAACACCACGTTCCACTCCCTGGCCCCTATAAGCTTGTGACAATATCATAATGCAAAATGCATTTAATCCAACTTCAAAATTACCCATAGTCTATCATAGTCTCAACAATGTTTAAAAGTCCAAAGTTCAAAGTCTCTTCTGAGATCCATGCAATCTCTTAACTGTAATCCCCTATAAAATAAAAATTAAAAATGGATAACATACTTCCAACATGTAGCAGCTCAGGCTATATATTATCATTCTAAAATGTAGGGAATGGAGAAGAGTGAGGAAATACTGGACAAAAGCAAGACAGAAAACCAGCTGGGCAAACTCCAGACTCTGCGTCTCCATGTCTGATACCAAAATGCTCCTCAGAACTCTAACTTCTTCCAGTTTTGTTGACCGTAACACACTTCTTTCTCTTGGGTTGGTTTCACTCCCTGTTGGCAGCTCTCCTTGGTACATATCCCATGACTCTGGCATCTCCAACGTCTTGGAGTCTTCAAGGCAATCCAGGCTTCACTTTCACAGCTTCAGGAAATGGCCTCTGTAGACCTCCATTCAGGGACACCCCTGACATATACCTGCCCTCAGTGGCTTTCTTTAATCACTCCTTGACTCTAAAGCCAGAACCCTGTGGCCAAAGCTGCCAAGTTCTGCTGCTTGCTGGGACTGGAACATACTCTCCTTGTTCAATTACATCTTCACCAACTTTCTGTTTTCCATGGTTTCCTTCACTGTCTTAGTTTGACTGTCCTAGAACTTGCTCTGTAGACCAGACTGGCCTTGAACTCAAAGATCTCTTATTTACATCTTCACCAGCTTTCTGTTTTCTATGGTTACCTTCACTGCCTAACTTTAGCTTTTTGGAACTTTCTCTGTAGACCAGAGATCCACTTCTCAAACTCAGAGATCCACCAGCCTCTGCCTTCTGAGTGCTGGGATTAAAGGCGTGCACCACCACACCCGGCTCTAAGCTTTTCTTTAATTCCTTTTCACAAGTTGGAAACTTAGCTTGGTGATATCTTGCCCTGAGGTCACCACTTCTTTTATTCTATTTCTTAATCCATTCATCTCCTTGAATACAGGACTTGGTTCCATTCTATTTCCTGGTGTTCTTTTTCTCCTCAAATTGTACATTTTGTATTTTTTTCCTTGCTCACCTTACTCCTTTTCAGTATAAATCTTATAACCATGAACATAAGTAACCATATGACAGAGTCTACACTAGGCTGTTTGGAGATTTCCTCTGCCAATGGAGTTAATCCAAATCTCTTCACTTTAGTTCCAGGCAGATGCTTTGGGCAAGGGCAAGAAGCAGCCACATTCTTTACCAAAATATCACAAGAACAATCTCTAGGCCACATATTAGTTAATATTCTCCTCTGAAACCTCTTGAGCCTGGCCCCCACATTCAGCACCACTGTCTTCCATGCTCCTGCTAGTATGGGCCATTAAGCAGCACTTAAAGCATTAGGCTGCTTTTCTAATCCACAGTCCCAAGGTCTATATTCCTTCAAACAAAAGCATAGTCAGACCTATCAAAGCAACAACCAAGTTCCTGGTACCAACTTCTATCTCAGTTAGGGTTTCTATCGCTGTGAAGAAGCACCATAACCACAGAAATTCTTACAAAAGAAGACATTTAAATAGGACGGCTTACAGTTTCAGAGGTATAGTCCATTATTATGGTAGAAAAAGGCAACATACAGGCAGCCATGGTGCTGAAGAAGGAGCTGAGAATTCTACATCTTGATCTTCAGGCAACAGGAAATAAACTGAGACACTGGGCATGGCTTAAGCATATATGAGATCTCAAAGTCCACTCCCACAGTGACATACTTCCTCCAACATGGAAATACCTACTCCAACAAGCCACACTTCCTAATAGTACCACTCCCTATGAGTTTATGGGAACCAATCACATTCAAACTACCACAGTCCCCCACCCTAAACTCCTTAGACTTCAGAACCTCAGCATATGACTGGATTTAAAGATGTGTGATGGTGGACACTGACCCAATATGACTGGTGTCCCA
>CABHPH010138785.1:0-16928 GCA_902168325.1 Peromyscus nudipes | reverse complement strand
GCAGGCAAATGATGGCATTTACTTTGATTAGATGCCATTTTTTATTTCTAGGACATAATAATCAATAGTTGGACTTTTAAATATACTGCAGTTCAATGAGATTTTTATAGAGTAAATAGCCATTTAATCATTTTCTTCATATATTGAAGAAGTCAATTTAATTTAGATACTCAAACTGACTTTCCCTTATTTGGAAAGTCCATTCTTCTTTATGACCTAAAGTACCACATGTTTTTATCAATGGGGACATGAGCCTCTCTTCATTTCTTCCTTACATATGGCAGTTGTCCTTCTGCACCTCCTAGGTGGTCTGGTGACAGAATCATTTTGTAGAACATTGAAGACAGATTCTTCTCTATTGGTTTTCTTAGAACAGGGTTTGTTTTTATTTGCCTCATAATTAATGGACCCTATAGTATAGGTCAGTGATAATTAGATATTGGTTCACTACCTGTCTGTAGTTCTGGGAGTCACCTAGTGTTTGTATTTCTGTCTTCATTGTTCTTGGCAGTGTTTTAAAACCTTTTCAACCTTACAATTCTTTCATGTTATGATCAGTTTTAGTCTTTCCTACTTTAAGTGACCAATCAGCTCTTTTCTTCCTTGTGATTTTTCTCCTGTCTCTGCCATGTTCCCACTGCCAAGTTCCCACTGCCAGCATTCTGGGGAACCAGGGTGAAGTCTGACAAAGCCTTGTTGTTTTTGCTTTGGTTTTTTTTTCTATGAATTTGGAAAACATTATTTTTATTAACATTTGTATATACTTCTAAAGTCATTCACTCTTTATAATTTAGTGAGTAGAATCAAGATGTGACAAGTCCTAACATCTGCTAGAAGCCTCTTACTGGAGGGAGGGCCTAGCAAAACGCAAAGATTTGTGTGGTCTCATGGCTTCCCGTGGTCACTTAGAACTAAGCAAAGATTGGAACTGTTTCTAACATATCACATTGCTAGCCTTTTTATTTCTTGTTCCTTGGCCTATTTTTACTGTTGTTCTTGAACTTGTATACATGCTATTTGGTGATATTTTCTTCTTAATATATCAACCAGTTGAGAATAATGATCTTAACTGGAAATGTGCATGTCTACAATCTGTTACCTGTGGCCAAACACTCCATGTATGAAAAGCTGTCCCACCTCAAAATCATCTCTAATACCTTATTATTTAATATCTGGTACATACCCAGGGTGTGAGGTCATCAAGTCAGGTCAGACTCTTCCAATTCAATTTTATTATCTGTGTACTCTTTATTTTTTTTCCTTTAAGGGGAATTCTTCCCCCCCTTTTTTAATTAAGAAAATTCTTCATTCATTTTACACACCAATCAAAGATCCCCCTCTTCCCTCCTCCCGCCCCCCATCCTCCCCCTCCTACCTACCCCTTTCTCCCACCCACAATAAGGCAAGGCCTCCTATAAGGAGGCACATCCAATAGAGGCAAGTCCAAGCCTTCCCCCTGCCTCAAGGCTGCACGAGGTGTCCCATCATAGGTAGTGGGCTCCACAAAGCCTGTTCATGCACCAGAGATGGATTCTGATGCTACTGCTAGGGGGCCTCCCAAGCAGATCAAGCTACATAATTGTCTCGCCATGCAAAGGGCCTAGTCCAGTCCCATGTAGGCTCCACAGCCATTGTTCCAACTTTCATGAGTTCCCTCTAGTTTGCTTTGGTCATTCCTGCAAGTTTCCCCATCATGATCCTGATGCACTTGCTCATAGAATCCCTCTTCTCTCTGCTGAAGAATGGATTAAGAAAATGTGGTATATATACACAATGGAGTACTACTCAGCAGAGAAAAACATTGACATCATGAAATTTGCAGGCAAATGGATGGAACTAGAAAATATCATCCTGAGTGAGGTAACCCAGACTCAGAAGGACAAACATCATTTGTACTCACTCATAAGTGGATACTAGATATAAAGCAAAGGTAGTCAGACAACAATCCACAACTCCAGAGAAGCTAACTAACAGGGAAAACCCAAAGAGGGACACATGGATCGCCCTGGGAAGGGGAAATAGATGAGATCTCCATGAGTAAACTGGGGATGAGGGGTGAGCAATGGAGGGTAGGGCATAGGGGATGAGAACATAAGGGAATGGGATGGTTGAACTGGAACAGGGAGGGAAGGGGAAAACAATGAAAGAGATAACATGATAGAGAGAGATATCATGGGGATAGAAAAGAAGCCTAGTGCTAGGAAAGTTTCCAGGAATCCCCAAGGATGACCCCAGCCTGGACTACTAGCAATAGTGGAGAGGGTGCATGAACTGAATTGTCTTGCCCCAGAGATCAGACCAGTGAATACCTTAATTGTCATCACAGAGCTTTTCTCCAATGACTGATGGAAGCAGATGCAGAGATCCACAGCCAATCACCAGACAGAGCTCCAGGAGTCCAGTCTGTGTACTCTTTAACTCGAAGCTTTTGTCCACTGAAAAACTGGACAATAGTCCCAACAGTGTGGTGTTTTGTTAAGAACAGATACAGTTGCATGTGAAGGGTATTGTATAGTTTTAGCATGATCAGTCAGTGTGATGGTGAGGTGCTTTGGTTTGTATTTCTGCAGCTGCTCAGACTCATTTAAGACTCTTGAGCCCCCTATGCCTGAGTCATCTTGCTCATCTCTCCATACACTGTCACTGCAGATATAATGTCTAGGCTGCAGGCAAGGGTTTGCGGTCAAATGGGTGCTGGCTTGGGGTGACTGAAGAGGCATACCCAGTGCCTTGCTGTCACTGTTAGTGAAGGTGAACCTTTAAGTCTGTGTCTGGTGGGCAGCTCTGTAATTTATCATCCAGTTTCCTATAAGGGGTCAGCTGGAATGGTGGAGCACATTCTTCAGTGAGTTTATGGCTTCTCTGGGTCAGTGACAGCTGAGGCTCATTCAGCAAGGGGATCCACAGACTGTGACATGAATTCCTTTAGTTCATAAATTATAAAAGAAATTGTGGGAGCTTCTTTCGGTTTTTTTAAGCTTTAGGCCAGGAGGTTAATTATGTGCCTAGAGTTAACTTTCTCTGTTAATAGATAGCGGCTGTGTTGGACACTCTGCCCCGGCTTCTGCACACATTGTTATTTGAATGTGGTAATAAATCACTCCTTTGGAAGTTTTTGTTGTTATTGTTTGGTTTTTGTTTTTTTGTTAATACCTGTGATCAGCTTAGAATTAAAGGATTGTTGGATTATAGTTGGATTATACTTGGAGTTCAGCCATTGTTTTTCTTTTCTCCTTAATACTTTTCTAAAGGGATTAATTCATTGTGTTTAAATGTTTGCTCAGACATTATAAAACCAGTATCTATACATACATATAAAATTATATATGATATTATATATAGTATATATAAGATATAATTATATGTAAGTGATTTAAGACAATAATGAACAGATAACAAACACATGGAACTTAAACTTGTCTTTCACATTTTTATAGGCATTAAATGACCATGTCTGCTGAGAAGGAATTTATTCAGCTCTGGTTTTCCAAGTGATTGTTTACTGACTTGGGCCCCATCAGAGGTTGATTTCTTTTGACTTTCATTTATAGTGTCTTCATCTATATTTTCCTTTAAAAACTTTTAAAACCCTAATTTTTAAAGTTTTATTTATGTATGTATGCATGTGTGTGTGTGTGTGTCTGTGTATCTGTGAGTGTGTGCACCTCTGTGGGCAAGTATTCATGTCTGTGGATTCACAGGGGTCAGAAGAGGCTTCAAAATCCTCAGAGCTGGAGTTAGGGGATTCATAAGAGGTCCAGCTTATCATTTGGTTGCTGGGAAGTGAACTCTGGTTCTCATGATTCTGTAATAAGTGCTCTTAACCACTGAGACTTCTTTCAAACCCATAACCCCTAATTTTAGGCCCACATAATAGCCTTTATTAAGTCAAGATTTGCTATAGGCTGGAATAAGAGGCACAGAGGGAATAACAGAGTGACATTTACATAGAATAAAATGTTATGAATTACCACCAAGTAAGTTGGTAATAGTTACAGAGACTTGGTTATGTGGATCATCTGCAATATTCTACCATTCATGTAAGTTGCATTTTATCCCTCCCTCCCTCCCTCCCTCCCTCCCTCCATCCATCCCTTTCTTTCTTTCTTCATGCTGGGATCCTGCAGGCTGGCAGTGTCTTAGGCCCACAATGTTTGATTACCAGTGTCACAAAGCTTCACCTGTTTTTGCATCATCAGATAACATCACTAGCATACCTGCATTTAACTTAAGCTGCAAACATCACTTTTGGTTTGGGTGGTGATGATTGCCCGAGAGTTTCATGGGTATTGTAAGTGTATGCATCACCACTGAACTACTTCCTAATCCTGTCTCTTCATGGGATATAGTGAAGCTGAAAACACAATTCCTTTAGTGTTTTCTCTGCTGTTCTTATAATTATCCCCCAAGAACAGTTCCCCATATTCTTCTTCTGCAGTTCCTGGAGTCTGCTTCAGGGTTCTGGGAGGTTTTATAGCTTATCCAAATTTATAGGAGAAATTAATTCTGAGTTTCTTACCGTTCAGAAGTAATGTGCTTTTGAATCCTCCTTGCTGGCACTGTGTGTGAAAGGTCCTCTGTGTGTAAGCACCCGAGCTTCAGCCGCTTCATGACTCCACCACTGCTGCGGTGCTCATGAATGCCATGTGAAAGAAAAGTGGTGGAAAACTTTCAAGATGGAAAACGACTAGGTGAAAAGATTAAGGACTTGCCTATCAATAGCTGACCTCTAGAAACAAAACCAAATCAGTAACTGGGGACGCTGCTTACTGTTCACAGCCTCCTCTCATTGTCACAGGGTGGGACTTGGACAGGACAGAACATTTCAAACTTCTCACTTGCTGTGCAGCTCTCTGTTGTGAAGCAGTCCCTGGCCTCTGCAGCACTCACTTCAGGGCTGCAATAAAACATCTGGATCCCTTCAGACCAGTCGAAGTGACGGGGCCGCTTACATTGATGCTTGGACAGACAGGAGCACTCTGTGTGGAAATAGACCACATCTCCTTCCATCCTAATCATGGTTAAACTTAGGATTAGTCCTCCTCCTCCTCTCCTCCTCCACCCCTCCTCCTCTCCCCCTCCTCCCCCTCCTCCTCCTCTTTCTTGCATTTCCTACCTCATTTTTATGTTGTTGTTTTTGTAAGTCGGTGACTTGGGGGTTGTGTTTCACCTCTTCACTATTACTGCTTCAGAACAGGAAGTTAGTGAGTGTGTGGCTCTTTCTTCTTCCTGTTTTCCAACAAGTCTCACTTGCGTTATTAACAGTAGGATCCAGCTTCTAGAAGATTACTTAAAACACATTTTTAAAGGAAGAAAATGCAGGGAGTTTTGTTTTGTACTTTTGACAAAATTCTGTCTGACTTGATTCATGTGGCACAAGTACTTTAAGTAGTAAAGGTCTTATTTGGCTTTAACATTTTATTACTCACTTTAATACAGTGTCTTTGTAAATGTCAGATCCAGGACTTCGCTGTCTTTCCTTCAGATGTATCCTCTGACTGGTCAGATTCAGTGCCACTCCAGTAGATTTGATTAATGGGGACATTCTATGATTAACAAGGTGGGGCTCAGCAAAGTCAGTGGGGTTTCATGGCTCTTTTGGCTAAAGCATAAAAAAGTTTTTCAGTTCACAGGAAGGTGCCGAGAATGAACTCCAGCAGCCCCCACTGCTCAGTGTAGGATTTCACCTCTCAGTGCTGTTCTTCTCATTGTTAATGTTCTATCAATTGAAGGGATTGGATAGTAGTGTTGAAAAAGGGATTGGGTAAGTGCTTCCAAAAATAGATTTTTTCTTAAATATTTATGAAAGTTATGAAGTTTGGTATAGGTTTTTTTTCTTTTTACCTATGCTAAGTGACAAAATAAAGAATTTAAAATCATTAAAATGTATCTAGAAAGCATCTAATCTTACCTTATCCAAAAAATCTCTTAAAACTTGTATGTATACATTGTGCATTAAGCCTTCTTTTTGTTTATTAAAATCACTAGAAAGTACAATAATCATACTTACAAAAATTATGCTAAAACATAGTAACATAACTTATTGTCATAATCATTGTTAACTTTATATTTGTGGTTAATTGTGACCACCATAACTAATCTACTCACTTAATGCATATCGTAGCAGGAACAAAATTTTATTCTCAGTCTCCTAATAGAAAGTTTAGATTGACTTCTTGAGTTAAATACATGATTTAATTTAAGAATATAAAGATTGAGCCGGGCTGTGGTTTGCGCATGCCTTTAATCCCAGCACTTGGGAGGCAGAGGCAGGTGGATCTCTCTGAGATTGAGGCCAGCCTGGTCTACAGAGCGAGATCCAGGAAAGGCGCCAAAACTATATGGAGAAACCCTGTCTTGAAAAACAAAACAAAAAAAGATTGAAGTAGCTTAAAATACTTTACTTAACCAATTTTGTTATTTGATCACAGATCTTTGGGAAAGAGTTGGATCAAGATGTTGGCTGTTAAGCAAGTGACACCATAAATGGTGGCTATTCCGTGATTTCCTGGCTACAGAAACTTTTTATCATTAAGATGCCTGCTCTTTCCTTCCAGTTCTTTATGATTCTTACACCATATTAGGTCATTATTGTTTTGATACTTGGCTGTGACTGAGTTCTAAAGTCTTTTATTAAGGTTATATTACATAGAAGAATACCACTGCAAAAAAATGGAAATATTCTTACTGCTTGTAGTAGTGGGCATTTGTCATCAACATGCATTATGTTGTGATAGCTTCAAGGTGACTTGATAGCGTCTGGCTGGATCGGGTCAAGGGGCTCCTTGTGGCTTCCTTTCATTCCACCAGATGCCCTTGAAGGTCTCTTTCCAAGCTTTCCCACACATTGTGTATTTAAAGGTCGTATTCCTTTCAGTTGTGGCAGCAGTGAGAATTTGGGGACCTTTATTTCAAAGCCAGGAGGCTCAAATACCTTCTAATTGACAGATGAAGAGTTGTCAGAAAGGTGTGTCTAGATAATTCCTGGAGAAGCTCCATTCACTTATTGATTTACCTTTTTCGGTTGCCTGTAGCTGAAGATCATCACCTGCCTGCTTCCTTGCCTGGGGATTTTTCCCTAAGCATATTTTTTCATTCAATTTTCTTGACATATTTTTGTCTATTTGTAGTTTGTTTCCTGGAGTCCAAGGCATAAACTTGAACATGGTATATGCTAAAAGAAAGAAACCTATTAAAATTAATATATTAGTTTCATGGTGTAACCACTTTGTGCCACATTTAAAATTAACCTTTTAAAATTACCATCATGTTTCTATTTATTCCTTGATGTGTCCAAGAAAAGCACTGTAGCTTTTAATTTCACTCAGTGTCAGAACATAATTTAAAGAAGAATAGAACTCATTAATTTGTATTAGTTAAATGGAAAATGTTTTGTTGCACATATGTCCACTTGAATATGATTTTTGCTACTATGCTTATAAAGTTCAACCATAGCTGAATCTTACGATGGACATGTCTCTCAAGATGTAGCTTAGTATATCTATGTTCCCATTTACTTTGGACTTAAGTATACATTCCTAATCTGTCCTCTTTTTGTCAGATAAATTTTGATGAATAAAAAGAATGCCTAAGTCTGCCAACCTGAAGGGTCTGTTATCTATTGTCAGACGCAGCTTTTGTTGTTAACTTTAGAGTTTGAACTGCTCTGCACAGATTACTAGCTGTGTCATCTATGGAAAGGCGTTAAGAATGGGTTGCAGTTCTGATTCTACCATTTGATGGCTGTACTGTCTTTGTAAATTGCTAATCCTTTCCCTGCCCCATTTCTCTCATTTATAATCTAGGTATCTGAATACTTAGATCACAGTATTATTGTGAGTGAATATTGGTTATATAGATGAAGCATTCTTTGTGTGTGTGTGTGTGTGTGTGTGTGTGTGTGTGTGTGTGTGTGTGTGTGTCTGCGTGTCTGTGCACGCACGTGCATGTAGAGACCAGTGATTGATGTTGAGGATCTTCCTCTACCACTCTCCCTCTTATTTTTTGAGGTAGTCTCACTGAACCTCAAGTTCACAGATTTCACTGCCAGCCCCAGGGATCCTCCTGACTCTGCCCCCTAAGCTGCTGCTCACAGCTTTTTGCTTCCACAGGATTCCCAGCTCATGTCTTCATCCCTTCAGAGGAAGCATTTCCCTCACAGAGCCATCTCCCCAGCTCACAGAACAGTACCTGAGAAGAGATCTCTAAATTCCAGCTATTGTTTGAATTTAGATTGGCTTCTAACTACACTTTATTTTTTTTTAGTTTTAGGATTAACTTGTTTTCATGTGAATATTGTGGTTATTCTAACCCAAATGACAGACAGTATCTAAATCTTTCAAAGATGATAGAAAATAGCAATGCTTTGAACTTGGTCCATATTGTATTTCAAAGAGTATAACTTAATCATGTTCAAATAAGAAAGAAATATTCATATTGTTAACAGTTAACCAAAAATGAAGGCTAGTACTTGTTCATAGCACAATAATTTGTTATATACACAAAAATATGCCTTTGAGTAATATTAGCCATAATAAACATTGTCTGCAATTTTAATAAAACCCAAGAGTAGCCATTCGTCTTTAATATACAAATAAGGCAAAGACTAATCATTATTAACATGGTGATTGTCAGGTGTCTTCAGCTTCATACTGTGTGGAGAGCAGGCAGTGCTGTTCTTGGGGCCTATGATAGGCAGGAATGACCTGAGAGAGTAGTGAACATAGCAGATTAATGGGGACAACCTGACTGATTTGGCAACTGTATACTCTAGCTTTCACAATGTTTATGAAAGCCTGTTGTATACATTACGGTTGGATCAAAAAAAAAGCATTATCAAGGCTGATACATCACAAAAAGGTCTCATTACTTTTATCAATTATTTCCTCAAAGGAGCAATTTTGTATACAGTAGCACAGATAAGGGACATTATTCCATCTAGCTCTCTGTAATCCACAGTCATTTTCCAGGAGTGACCAAGCTTCTTCACCTGAGCTACTGCTGCTGTTGCTGCTATAGGGCCAGTGTGCATCTCCTCTTCTCCGATGATCCTGTTGGGGTTGGCTTAGGGAGCTTAGCCTACTCTGGCCTCCGGAGGGGAAGGGACTTACTGTAGCATGACACACTTGCTGCTTGAGTCAGACCCCTGGTTCTGACACGTTCCTGCTACTACCATGGCCCTTGGTTTTCCATTGGCCACAGCTGGCTCTTGAAAGGGTTCTCAGCTTGGGGAACAATCTCCATTCTCAGTATACTTTCTCAGAATGAAGGAAAAGTTCTTGTCATACTCTGGTGATGGTGGTGGGGGAACATAATTGCCCACCCCTAGGACAAGCTTAATTTTTTTTTTTTTGCCTGTACCATTTTGTCTTTTCTGTCTCCTATGAACTCAGCTACAAAGCTTTTCAAAAGTTGACTAGCACAGCATTTGGATTTTTGCTATTTTCCCCCACTGGGAACACTGAATTGATAGGGATATTACCACACCAGTCTTCAAATGGTGTGGAGAGATCTGTTCATTGGCTTTGCCCCCTCTCCCATCTTGATTACTTTAGCACTTCACATTCATGCTGGTTTAAATTATGTAGATCTGCCAGAGCCACTTATGCATCATAAAACCATGTGTCATCATTGGTCTCAGCAAAGCCATTAAAGCCCTGAAGCTGTCCTGAGGTCCCTATTGAATCAACCTCTTTTTTAAAAAAAAGATTTATTGTTTTTATTTTAAGGATCTGAGCATTCTACCTTCATATATGTAGGCACACTGTGTATGTTCCTGATGCCCACAGGGGTCAGAAAATGTAGGATCTCCTGGAAATAGACTTAAAGACAACTATAAGCCACCATGTAGGTGCAGAGAACTGAACCTGGGTCCTCTGCAGGAACAGCAAGTACTCTTAATTGCTAAGCTGTCTCTTTAGCCCTCAACCCTATTAACCCTTCTGTAACAGCTTTATCTGGCCTAGTGAGCTGGTTATCAGCTACTACCTCTCATTCTCTTTTACCTCAATAATGCCCATCCTTCCTCTGTTGTCTTCTAGTCCCTTGTATTCATGCAGCCTTCAGCAGGCAGTAAACAAGTGTTCTTCGTGGCTCAAATTCTGGTCCCCTCATATTTCCCTAGGTTATGCAGCCTTTGTTTCCAGGAGGAACGGGTAGTTGTGTTACTTAGCTTCTCCATTTCCAGGGCATCCTTGGACTCATCCCATCTATCCTTGTGCCCCCACAGCACTACAAACTTGCCTGTAAGAGGCTCTTTGATTTCTTATTTAAAGTCTTCCTCAAGTCAAGCAGGTCAGTTGCTGAGTATTTCTCAATTCTCATAGTTTCCTGCACTGAATCATTTTTAAAGTCGCTGTCTACATGTTGATCATCGATTTCTCTTCTTCTCTGTTAATGGGGTATGGATCTAAGGCGTATCTTCCAGCACTTTTACCACCTTCCTTTGTTCCTCACTATCCAGTTTGAGGATCCAAGAAATGCTTTTGAGCACATCTCTTACATCCTGCCAGCTGTCGGTAAAGGCCAGCCAACATGTCTGCCTCATGCTCCCACTTTTGTTCTTTTGCTATTCTCAGAAGCTGGTGCAGGAGATATAATCTGCATGTGCTTTTCTTGTTACAATTCTCCATACACAGGACTCTCTTATTACCCACAGGAAAGGCCACTCAGCAGTCACTACAGCCTGTTTAAAATCCTGCCCTAGATATTCTCCTATTGGGAATTACAATATCTTTTATAGTCCATCTGCCATTTGAGGGATATACCTATTCTCATGAGGAAGACCCATCTATCAAAAAAAGTATACTAGCCGTACCATGTAGAAGAAAAGAGCTGCCCTGGGATTCCCCTGCAAGGGTCCTCTCTTTTCAGAGGGCTCAGATTTAATTGCATGTCTTAGTGCCCATTTATAGGTTTTCTGTAGCCCGATAATAGGTTTCTTCACTGATGCAGTAAGCCAAATTAAGCTGAATTGAAAAGTAAAAGAATAGGTTTATTTGAGCAAAGCAACTCCCTGGTGATTTCTCCAGTTCCAGAGATCGAGGCCGGAGAAGTCATGTGCCTAAACTGAAGCAGGGGGGTTATATAGCCTATAGGCGAGGGTTGATGATGTGTCCACCACAAGCTGGGTTTGTGCCCAAGAACGGTAAAAACTGAATGCTTTAGGCTGGGACTTGGGCTGCTGGCAACTTGAGGGAAGGAGCTGATGTAGCCACCAAGAGTGCGGAACTGGGCTTTTTGTTGCCTTTTCTTTGTTGGAGATGCTCTGAGAGGGTAGGGTTTAGAGAGGTGGGGGGAAATGGGGCTTCTCAGATGTTGTACAAGTGAGATGGGGGTTCCAACCAAACACCTATGACAGGAAACATGCGGCTGCACTATGACAAAGAAGCACACCATCTAATTGCATATGGGGAAAGGTAGTCATATCACAATTGCCCTTTCGGACACTTCACTGCCATATGGATCAGTCTTGGTAGCATGTTTCAGTGCCTGTCCCAGGGATAGGTACTAGGATAGTTACCAGCTCACTTTTGTTTCTTTCTTTTTCTTTTTCTTTTTATTTTATGTATATGAGTGTTTTTCTTACATATGTGTCTATGTATCTTGGGCATGCAGTGCCATTAGAGGATAAAGAGGGCCTCAAATCCCCTGGGACAGGAGTTACATATGATTGTAACCCAGGTCATTTGTAAGAGCAACAAGTGCTCTTAAGTTTCTAGTTCTAAGATTTGAGGTTTTTTTTATTTTAAATTTTTTTGTTCTTCTTTCATATATTATACTCTGACCCAGACTGTAGTTTCTCCTCTCCCAACCTCTACTCCCCACCTCCCCTCTCCCCCAGATCCACCTTCCCTCCACCTCCCCTCAGAAAAGAGCAGGGCTTCCAGGGACATCAACCAAACTGCAACAAGATCAGGCACATACCATCATGTCAAGGCTGGACAAGGCAACCCAGTAGGAGGAAAAGGGTCCCAAGTAGGCAAAAGGGTCAGACACAGCCCTTGCTCCCTCTGTTAGGAATCCCACAAGGACACCAAGCTACTCAACCACAACATATATGCAAAGGACCTAGATCAGACCCCTACAGGCTCCCTGATCTCTGCAAGCTCCCATGAGTTCCAGTCAGTTGATTCAGTGGTCCATGTTCTCATAGTTTCCCTGATCCCTCTGGTTCCTCCAAGCCTTCCTTCCCCACCTCCACAGGACTCCTGGAGCTCTGTCTGATGCTTGGCTGTGGGACTCCGCATCTGTTCCTGTGAGTTGCTGGATGAAGTCTCTCTAGTCTCTTTGATGATGTTTCTTCTAGGCTCTGGTCCCAGAACACTCTTCAGGCAGGACAAACTATAGGTTGAAGGTTTTGTGGCTGAGTTGATATCCCAATCTCTCCACTAGAGGAGTTGGCTGGTTCAGGCTTTGTGTCCCCATTTACTAGGAGCTTTGCTAGGGATATTCTTGTAGATTCCATGGAGTTTCCATTGTACCAGGTTTCCACCTTGTCCCTGAAGTGCCCCCCCCAATTCCAATCATTTCTCCCAGTATTTTCTCCCCTACACCTGATCTCTTCTGTTCCCAACCCTACTTACCCCCAGCTCACCTGAGAAATATATTCCATTTCACCTTCCCATGGAGATCCTTGCATCCCTTCTTAACTCTTCCTTGTTACTTATCTTCTAATTTACAGCTAATAGCCACTTATAAGTGAGTTATTACCATGTTTGTCTTTCTGAGTCTTGGTTACCTCACTCAGGATGATTTTTTCTAGTTCCATCAATTTGCCTGCAAATTTCATGATGTCATTGTTTTTAACAGCTGAGCAATTCTCCATTGTGTAAATGTACCACATTTTTTTTTACCTGTTCTTTGGTTGAGGAGCATCTAGGTTTTTTTTCCGGTTTCTGGCTACTCTGAATAAAGCTTAGCACCATTTGTGTTAATTTTTCTGGAGAGATATGAATGAATGTCTCTCTACCCTCAATAGAGTGCTGGCATCAGCCCAAAACAACAATTCCACCTAATAAATGAATGAGTGATTAAGGAATCTGTTAGTGTATTGGACTTACTTTTAGAGTAAGGGGTTTATGAGTAGGGGGTTACCTGAGTGATTCAAAGACAATTGCATCTAAAACCCCACCCTAGAGCATGGGTCAAAATTCGTGAAAGTTATATCCCAAGAGCTCGCTGCATCATAGTGAAGACAGCTTGGCTGATAGGACATTCTCTCCCCAGAAGTTGTTACTGCTTACATAACACTGGGGAGGGGCTTTGAGAGTCATGTAATTCCCAGGGACTGCTTGGGCCTTGTAAGGTTTGTTTACTTCCTGAGTCTTTTAAGCCTCCCTCCTCCATCCAGGAGAGAATGTTTCAACTTAGGAGAAATAGGTATACCATGGTTTACAAGAAAAATTATTATTTGTCTGTGTATCATTTCAAATTTTTTAATTTTTTAAAAAAAATGTATGTGTCTGAGTGTTTTGCCTTCATGTACGTATATGCATCATGTGCATGCCAGGTAGCTGTGGAGTTAATATGTGGACTTCAGATACCTTGTAACTGGAGTTTCAGATGATTGTGAACCATGAAGTGGATATTGTGAATCAAGCCTAAGTCCTCCGCAAAAGTTACAAGTGCTTTTAACCTCTAAGCCATCTATCCTACCCTCAAACTTTTTGTTTTTATCATTCTTTATCTGCAATCTAGATTTGATTTGCTGATGAATTCAGTTATTAATAGTTAAAGAGGAAAGAAACAGCTCAGCATTCCTTAATATCAGTAAAGTAAAATAAATGAAATAAATGTACTTTTAAGAGTCTAAGTATTAGCTGGGTATGGTAATGCCTGTAATCTTAGTACAAGGCAGAAACACGAGGTTGCCTTTGAAATTGTGGCAAGAGTGGTCTATATTGTAAGTTCCAGGCCCTCTATAGTTATAGAGTGACACTGTCTTAAAAACAAAAACAAAAATTAAAACCACCAAAGACTGTTAAAATTACTTGTAAGATTTTATGAGGAGGAGGATGAAGTCATTTGAATTTTTATGCTGCAGGAATAAGACCATTAGCATGAGTGTATGCTGTTTTTTCCAGTCCTGATACTTCTGTGGATGGTTATGTTAAATGCTCAATAACTCAGTAAATGGCAGGTTCTGCTGCACCCCAGGTCCTGCTGCAGACCTAATAGGTGCACTACTGTTAATGTCTTCATATTCCCATTATCCTCAGGAGCATCCCACGGTATCATTATGACTGGAGACTGATCTATGTAGAACTGAGTTAAAAGGAGGTATCTTTGACAGTTCTCAAGTTTCTCCTTTTCAATAAATTTTATTGTGTGTGTTTAAGTCATTCACACTATTATGAGACATATAATAAATAATAAATAGTTATTAAAATAAATTAAATGAACACAACTATGACTTCACATTGCTACACATACTTATGTTCAATTTTATGGCAAGAGTGAATAACATCTTATTTAGGATTTGCTGTACAGTATGGATGTATGGGGGTTTTGTTGTTGTTTGATATCTGAATAAATCCACACAGCTAATGAGGAAAGTGTATTTGGAACACATGAGAACAGAAGGTAAGATCATAAATTTAGAGTGATACATGCAGAATTTGAGTTGTTTATTAGGTATACAAATGTTAGACAGCTTGGTATATAGAGACTGAGGCTCAATAGAGATGGGGAGTAATATAAGCACATGATTATCATCTTATTAAAATTAGAAGTTATAATGCTTTATTCTGCCATGAAAAGCCACATGTCCTACAGTCATAATTATTACTTCAAGCATTCCAGATGTACTGCCTAGTGCCAGAAGTTTATTTCTCTCACAGTAGCTGGTAGATCTGGATCGTTTACTAAAGATACCTGTTCCTGCTTTGGCTGACATTGCTGTTTCTATTTTCTTTCCGTTTTGGATGGTTGCAACCACTTTGGGGTGCCATTCAAACCCCTGGGACTTAATCAACAGTTGATCCATACTTTTTTGACATAACTGACTGCCTGCCACACTGAGGCTGTGATTTAAACAATGGCCAAGATGACACCCTTAGAATGGGAGAAGCTGGAAAATGCCACTCTGCTGGGGCTGCCACCACATGGTAGTTCCGTATGGGCAGACCCAGTGTACCTTAGGTCGGTCCTGAGTCTCATCTCGTGAAGAGGTGAAGAAGTGGGGGAGGAGAGGTAAAGGAGAGGTGAAGTAAGGCCCCTTCTGGGAAAATGGTGAGGTTGAAGGACAAGGAGCTCACCTCTGCCCTGGTGGGGTCATTGGAATAATTCATGAGATGCTCAGGTTAGATTTGAAGAGCAGAGGACACTGGCCCTGAGGCTAGAAAAGACAGAAGATTTATTCTTGCTGAGGACATTTTCTTCTTCCCTTCCCTTTACTGATCTTGGAATGTAGCAAGTTTCTGGCATCTTGTAATGTTTGTCATGTTTGTCTATTGTTCAGTGAAAGAATAAAGGAAACTGGGGATTTGGACCTAACTTATTATTGTAAATAATTATGCTTTGACGAGTACAGCCTTGAATTCTTTTTATATATTAGATTTTGTCACATTTTGTCTTTTTTTTTTTTTGGTTTTTTTCGAGACAGGGTTTCTCTGTGTAGCTTTGCGCCTTTCCTGGAGCTCACTTGGTAGCCCAGGCTGGCCTCGAACTCACAGAGATCCGCCTGGCTCTGCCTCCCGAGTGCTGGGATTAAAGGCGTGCGCCACCAACGCCCGGCCACATTTTGTCATTTTTAAATAGAAATTTTGTTTTCTTTTTTTTGGGGGGGGGGTATATATGTGGTCTTGCTTGCTTTGAAAAACATCTTTCCCATTTTCCAAATTACAGCCTTAATTTAGAGCTACTTGGTTATATAGAAAAGTGTGGATCGGTTGCTGTGTAGTTTAAATACCAATGATTCTGTTTAACATGCACCAGCTTTATGGGATTAGTCTGAAATGCATAGATATGAGCCATATTTATTTATATGAAACCTTTATAGGCAAAGTTATTTAAAAAAACAAGTTAAAGACCTCCATAATGAGGATAATGGTCACAGAACAGACTGATATAAAATATTTTTTACAAGATCTTAAAATTAGTGTGTTTAATTGGATCCATGTATTAGAAGGTCATGCAGCAGACCTGTGGACTGCTTGTTTGTTTCTGGGTGTTAGCAAGGCCGGGCTGGAGGGAATGCCCCAGGCCCCAGTGTGTGCTTCCTGTATTAAGGTACTCCTGATGCCCAGCTGTGCTGGTACCGTCTTTGTGCCAGTGAGCCCCCGTGAGGAGCTGTGGCACTGAGGATATGCTTCTGCTTACCTGTCTCTGACCTGGAGGCTTCCTTTATTTGTAGGTGAGCGTCCCTATCAATGCCCTTACTGCGAAAAAGGATTCAGTAAAAATGATGGACTGAAGATGCACATTCGGACACACACCAGGGTAAGACTGTATTCTGTCTCATTTCCGTTGATCATAAAAGCCATACCTATTCTAAAAGAAACATATGTAACATTACGTGGGAAAATTAAAGTGCTGTAGCTGAAGTTATGTCAAAGTCTAGGGCAGACATTTGAAGATAAACTTTTTAAAGAAAAAAACAATGAAAAGCAATGTAAATCCCCAAAGTGCCCTTACTTTAGACTTTGAATCAATTCACAGTGTTTATTAATGACACATTGCCAAGTAAATGTTAATACTTTAATCCTATAAAATGTAGTTTTTGTCTTACAGAATAATCACTTGTAAAGAATATGCTTGACCACTGGGTGATAGTTACAAGCAAGGACATTTACAAGAAGGACTTCGCAAATAATTTATATTGTAGGGAGGTGTGCAAAGCATGGAAATGTAGCTGAATGCATTACAGGGTGCACCACAAACAATGTGTCATTTTCTTTCTGAGCAGTTACCACCTCTCACTGCAGTGG
>CABHPH010138784.1:13851-52983 GCA_902168325.1 Peromyscus nudipes | reverse complement strand
TGCCCAGGCCAGAAGAGGGCATCAGATTTCCCTGGAACTAGAATTACAGGCAGTTGTAACTGGTGTGTGGGTGCTGGCAACCAAACGCAGGTCCTCCGCAAGGACAGCCCGTGCTCTTCACTGCTGAGTTGTGTCTCAGCCTCACGGATGTGATTCTTATGAGGGGCCGGGGCACTGGAAGGAGTAGCTTGCCCACTCGGGCCTTGGGGAAAGTTCTAGCGTTGTCCACAGAGCCTGAAATAGCTCTGCTGCCGTTGTCTCCACACCACCCCCTCTCCAGCCGTGGCTGAAGACCCACTGCTTCATCTTTCCTGATCTGGTGGCAGAGCATTCTTTGTTGAAATTCACGCTCCTTGGCAGCCCTCCAGGGCACACGGCAGCTCCTATTTATTTGATTTAGCTTTTGTTTGGTTAGGCTTGTATTTTGTCTGTTTTGCTTTGTGCAGTTCTTTTCTCCCCAAATTTTCATGTTTAAATCCCTTGGACTTCATTTCTATTTATTTTACCAGCTTGCTTCATAGTATCGCTAAAAAGTTGTTTACTTTACGCTATAAGAAAATAAGTAGTCTTGGATCAGTTTGTCTCCCCCCACCCCCAAGTCTGTGAATCAGGATGCAGCTTTGTGTATGATTAAAACAAAATAGCCTGTATTTTTTAATTTGCCCTTTACCACTTTTTAATATTGTACCATGTGCTCCTGGTTTTCTTTGTTGAGAGAGGTCTTTTGTGCTATCTTTCTCTCTCTCTCTCTGATGGAGAGGGTCTCACTATGTGGTTCTGGCTGTCCTAGAACTCTAAGAGATCCACCTGCCTCTGCCTCCTGAGACCTGGGATGAAAGGAGCCTGCTGGTAAGCCTGGCCTCTTCCCTGGCATCTAATTGGTAGCCATGCCAGTTCTCCAGAGATCGTCAGTATCCTCCGGAGCCCTTAGCCCCACCTGCTCTGTCAGCCCCCACACTTTGTCTTCGTATCCCAGACACTTCACAACTGGTCCCACAGACAAAAGTGAGCCCAGCCTGCGTGTCTTCTGGTGGTTTGCAATGTTTTAAGTAACTCGGGTACTTTACAGACACCTGCTATTTTGTGGCTACACAAGTCGGTGACTGAAATTTAAACCCTCTGTAGACATTTCCAGATGCTCCTACGAGCCTTCATCGTCCATGTGTTCTTCACTCCAGTAATGTAGCCAACATGTACTCTGTCTTTTGTGTGTCCCTCGGTCACCATAAAGGGAGGTCTTCGCCCCGTGCTCCTCTACTCTCAGGCTTTTATTTTCCTTTGTTTTGGAAACAAGTGTTTGTTAACGTCTCCTCCACCACAGACACTGGCACTGTATGAAAGGAAACAGGACAGACACTTTCCTGCCCTCCAGAGACTCTCCGTTGAGGAGATATATATAGGTATATCTATCTATCTATCTATCTATCTATCTATCTATCTATCTATCTATCTCTATCTCTATATCTATCTATCTATATATATATCTATATATCTATATATCTATATATCTATATCTATCTATCTATCTATATCTATATCTATATCTATCTATATATATGTGTGTGTGTGTATATATATATATATGTAGTTAGTATCCAGGGTAGGTAATCCTGAATGGTAACTTCAGACCACTGATGGTAAGGATGCTGAATGAAGACTGGTCACAGCCTGGGTATCAGTAAGCCAGATTTCTACACCTCCTACCCCATCATTGTCTTCTTTGATGAGACTTTTAGATGTGTGGTTCCACCCACCACTGTCTCAGCTCCACAACTCTCCTGCAAGATTGTCTAACAAGTTATAAACCTTTCCTCAGGAGACAAATAGGTTACCTTTCTGATTCTCTCAATAGAAGGTTCTTAGGGAAATTCTAATCTCTTGGGGTCCAGTTTTAATAGTCTGGTAGCCAAAGAGAGGGGTGCTGCTGTCTTGTCAAATGTCTCTTGGTAATATACTCATTCCTCCCAGGCAGGCCAGTTGCAGGAGAGGAAAGCAAGGCTGGCTTCAGAGGAAGTTCTGGTCAGTGGGAGACCTGCAGGGTGGAATTACCTGATTTGGAGGTGGGTGGGCATCTGTAACACGAATCTTAAAAGATCTTATTAATAAAAAACCCGGAGCCAGATATTGGGGTGGAAACCTGAGAGATCAGAGCAATAGGAAAAGCCACGCCAACCTCACCTTACCAGCCCTCAGTCTCCAAAGAGACCTCCTTCCTGTATACCCACACCTATATGCTTTCTATCCCTGCCATATCACTTCCTCTCTCCGCCCAGCTACATCACTTCCTCTTTCTGCCCAGCTCTGTCACTTCCTGTCTATCTGTACAGACCTCCAGACCTCTATGGTTAACTAATGTTGGAATTCAGGGCATGTGCCACCACGCCTGGCTCTGTTCCCAGTGTGGTCTTGAACTCAGAGATCCGCATGGATCTCTGCCTCCTGAATGCTAGGATTAAAGGCTTGTGTTACCATTGCCTGACTTCTGTGTTTAATATAGTGGCTGGCTTTTTCCTCTGATCCTCAGATAAACTTTATTAGGGTACGCAATATTTGGGGGGACACAATGTATCACTACAGGCATGTATTCTGAGTAGAGGTCAGCAGGGTAGCACGTATAACTACTAAGATTTTGATGTAGCTAGTCTGCCCTGGGATGCACTGGTTTCTGTTTGTATAGATGGGGCAAAAGATGCATGTAGAATAATCAGACTGGAGAGGTAGACAGGGGCCAGACCATGAAGGGCATTCTAAGAGCTGTCAAGACATCCGACCTTTATCTTGAGGACTCTGGAAAGCCATTTACAAGTTTTAAGTGGTGAAATAAAATGATCAGACTAGAGAGCAACATGGCCTTTGTGTCTGGTGTGGAGAATGTTTTCAGATGTGGTGAGAACAGCTCATTTGGATGGACCTCAGGGAACCCTTTTCTAGAACCTAGCCTTTGTTTTTACTTACAATGTTTTCCACCTCTCGCATGTACCTGATTAGAATGAGAACTTGTCCCAAACTTTAGCTCTCCTTTCTAGTTTCCTGTCTTGAAGACCAGAGCTCTTCATGGTCAAGCTATGGGCTTGCTCTAAAATGAATATATTGCCGAGAGCACCCACTGCATCCTCATGTAACCATTCCAAAGAACTCGTTGCCTTGCCTTCCAACTTAGATCCACTAGGATTTTGGGGCCAGCCTGGATCTAGGCAGAGTTCAAAAATCTCTTTTGACTTTGACATGCAGCACACTTTACATGGTTGGCCGCTCCTGCTTAGGCCTGAACCTGATGGAATTTCCTAGTCCCCTTCTTTCTGCTACAGTTGAAAATATTCCAGATACTTTACTGTCCATCTATATTGCATGTCCACAAAGAGCAACAAACTTGAGAAGATGAACTGAAATAAGATGAGTTGAACTAGCTTATAGATGTAGGCAAGTTACTTAACCTCCCCATGCCTCAGTCTCCTCCTCTATAAAATGTAGATACTGAAAGAGTCATTTGGAAGAGTGTAAGTGAATTGCATATGTAAGCACAAAACCTGGGCTACAGTAGACATTCACTTTTCATTGTTTTCGTTAAGGTGTCTATACTTTAGCCTAGGGCAGCTGCAGGAGAACGTAGAAGAAAGTCCAAAGACTGGTCACAGTCACATGAGTATTCATCTGGAAAGATCCACTCCTTCTCTCCAGTCTGAATAACGGAGAGGTGCTGGTGTGGCACACTCTGCCCAGCTGGAGGGCTTTTACTGTAAGTAGCTATCGGGAAATAATAAAAAAAAATAACTGACACATATCAAGTGCTTACTAGAAGCCAATTCCTGTTCAAATATTTTATTTGTATCAGTTTATTTCCTCATAACAGAACTGTGAGGTGGCACTGTGACAACTTCTGTTTTACATATGAGGAGACTAAGGTACAGAGAGGCTAGGTGACCTGGCTAAGATCTCTGTTTTACATATGAGGAGACTAAGGTACAGAGAGGCTAGGTGACCTGGCTAAGATCTCATTAGCCGATAGAGTTCGTCTTTGGCCCAACAATCAGACTCTGAATGGAAATTCCCATCAGGCAAGGGAAGGTCTTCACCACCTTCCCCAAGTGTAACCTTGAAAAGGGATTTTGAATCTCTTTATCAATCAGCTCTATTACAGTCCACAGATTTAAGGGTCTTTTCCAGTTCAATTTCAATAGAATAAAGATCTTGACAGGATATAAATTTTCCTAGCAAAACCTAGAGCTATATAATCTACAGCCATATCCCTTCTCACAGACTAAGGTTATGAATCTATGAGCTGAATTGTACCTTCTTTCTATAAAATGCCCCAATTTCTGACGATTAGGTCATAAAATCTTTTGATAAAAATATCAAAACCCTCCCATCACAATACTATAAAAATGTGACTATTAATGGTGAAAAAATCAGTATCAGATTTGTCATGATATGTTTAAACATCATAAGGGGAAACATTTTTATCTTAAATAATTGAAATCCACATTTCTCAGAATCCACCTACTGTTAATCAGCCTTTGTTAGCCCTTCAGACAAATCACAGAATCGACTGCCTCGAGTTTCTCTGTAACTTTCTTCTCTGTGATAGGATATGCACAGGGCTTTTGGTGGGTCTCAAAAGCTAGGCTCCCATGAAAGCAGAGAACTGACATAGGTAAGTCTGTTACCTCCACAGCCATGCCCTCGGCAACTTTGACTTCCTCTTCTGAAGGACTTCTAGCTTTTAAATGCTGAACTTTAATTTACAGTATCTTTCTGCCTTTTGCTTGTTTACATTATAAAGAATAGTATAATCAGTTGCAGTCATGCTTTGGAGCTGTTGAGAGTGCAGTTTCAGACCAAATACTACCATAAAGCAAGCAGCAAGATGTTTTACCAGCACATGGGAAAGCCACACTCATCCTGTGCCGTCATCATCTGTTGGGCATGCCTTGTGTCTCTAAGAACAATGCATAGAACCTTAATTTCAAAGTACTTCATTACTTCATCTGAGTCTTCAGTAAGCCCTGATGGCTTTGCTGACCTCAGTGACAGTGACTATCCACTGATCAAGGTGGTGGTGCCTGAATGTTGGGTGGCTATAGCAATTCCTTAAAATAAGACAGCAGTGACGCTTACTCCTTTAATTGTCTCTTTCTTTGACAATTGACGATTTCTCTGTTTGGTAGTGTTCTACCCATAGGAGAACTTCCTTCAGAATTGAAGTCAGTCCTCTCAAACCCTGCTACTGCTTATGGCCTAAGCTTCTGTGGCAGTCTGAACCCAGTGATGCCATCTTAGCAGTGTTCAGAGCATCTGTACCAGCAGATGCCATCTCCAGAAACCACCTTTCTTTTCCTTTTTTAAATTAATTAATTTTTTCATTTATTTTACATACTGTCCACAGTTTCCCCTCCCTCCTCTCCTCCAATTCCCTCTCCCCCTTCCACTTCCCTCCCTCCCCACCCACTCCTTCTCCATTCAGAAAGGGGCAGACCTCCCATGGGCTTGAACAAAGCATGGCACATCAAGTTGAGGCAGGACCAAGCTCCTCCCCCTGCATCAAGGCTGGGTGAGGTAATCCAGCATGGGGAACAGGTTCCCAAGAGCCACCTAATGGGGACAGGTCATGATCTCACTGCTAGGAGCCTCACAGTCAGACCAAGCTACACAACTGTCATCCACATTCAGAGGGACTAAGCCAGTCCCATGCAGACTCCCTAAGTCCAGAGTCCATGAGCTCAGGTCAGCTGCCTCTGGAAACCAGTTTTCTCTGTTCACATATGAAACTCATGTTTTATCATAAGGTTGCAAAAGTTATTCATTCACGTCTTCAGGCTCTGCTTCAAATTCTAACTGTTTCTATTTCCACCCCAACTATAGTTACCTCTTCCACTGAAGTCTTGAACTCTTCATCATCTTCCATAAGGGTTGAAAGCAACTCCTTCCAAACTCCAATATTGATATTTGCTCTCTTTCCAGGATTTCCAAATGTTTTCAATGTCATCTAGGATGGTGAATCTTTTCCAGAGGGTTTTCAGTTTGGTTTGTATAAGTCCATCAGAGGAATTGCTACCTAGGACAGCTGTAATCTCTTTGTTTCTTAAATAATAAGACTTGAAAATGAGAGTTGTCCCTGATCCCAAGGGCTGCATAATGGATGCTGTATTAGCACGTGTGACAACGTTAATCTCATTGTACCTTTCTGTCAGAGTTCTTGGGTGACCAGGTACATTATCAAAGGATAGCATTATTTTGAAATCTTCTTTTCTAAGCAGTAGGTCTCAACAGTAGGCTGTAGCTATTGACTAAAGCATGTTGTAAACAGAGGTGCTGCCGTTGCTACTCCACGTACAGAGCGCAGGCAGAGTAGAATGTCTGTCGTTCTGAAGGGCCTGGGACTTTGCAAACAGCAAATGAGCATTGGCTGAAATGTAAAGTCACCACCTGCCTTGCCCTAGCTGGGAGAGCTGGCCTGTGCTTTGAAGCTTTGACTTCTCGGGTAGGAAAGTTCTAGATGCCATCATCTTCCAGCAGACGACTGTTGGTCTACACTGAGAGTCTGTTATTCATTGTAGCTGCCTTCATCAGTGAGTTCAGCTGCATGGACTGGATTCTTTGCCACAGTGTCACTTCAGCACCTGCTGGGACACCTGTACTTTCATACAGAGATGGCTACTTACTTCAGGAACAAACCCCTGCCTCAAACCTTCCTTCTGCCCGTCTCACTTCTCTCAGCTTTCACAGAACTGAGGCGATCGGGCCTTGCTCTGGATTCGATTTTGAAGGAATAGATAGTATGGCTGATTTGATCCACCATCCAGGCCTGCTTCTTCTATGTCAGTGGCAAAGCTGTCTTGCTTTCTTGTCATCCATATGTTTACCGAAGTCTCACTTTTAATTTCTTTCAAGAGCCTTCCCTTTGTATTCACAGCTTGGCTAACTGGCACAGAGGCTGTTATTGTTTGGCTGGGGTTGGCTTTTGACATACCCTTTATCACTAACCTTAAGCATTTTGAGCTTTTGATCTACAGTGAGATGTAAGACCCATTTCCTATTTCTTAGATGCTGTTGTAGACTTATTAATCTGCCTTATTCCATTACTGTCATGTCTCAAGAGAATAGCAAGGCCTGAGGAGAGGGACAGAGATGGAGGAGTGGCTAGTCAGTGAAGCAATCAAAACACACGATATTAAGTTGCCATCCTGTATAGACATAGTTTGTGGTACTCCAAAACAATTTTAATTGTACTATCAAAGACCAAAGGTCCTAAATCACCATAACAGATATAAAAACAATAACAAAGTTTGAAATATTATGATAGTTACCAAACATGACATGGAGTACATGCTTGGGAAAATGACACCAGTAGACTTGCTGTATGCAAGATCGCCACATTCAGTTTGCAAAAAAACACAATATAGGGCTGAGGGGATGGCGTAGTAAGTAAAGCACTATCCATGCATGAATGAGGACCAGGGTTCAGATCCCCAGAACCCACATGAATGTCTGGTAACCATGGTAGCCAGCCTGTAACTCTAAACAGCTGGTACGTTGCAGAGGTGGGATTTGAACCTGTAAGGTTTTGCTCGGGAGTCCAACCTCTTACCCACTATACCATATTTCAGCCTGCAACTCGAGACTTGGAAGTTAATCCCAGAGCAAGCTAGCCTGCAAGACTGCTGTATGGGCAAGCTTTGATTGATGGAGACCCTACCACAATAAAGAGAGATGGGAAAATAATTGAGGATAATTACCAGAATCAACCTTGGCCTTCCACCTGCATGCATACCAACACATCTGCCCATACACATGCACACCACACCACACATGCGCGCACACACACACACATGCACACACGTGAAGCACTTGAGTAAAGTGAAACTTAGTAAAGCAAGAATGACTACATCATCTAACGGCAAGAAATAAAACAAAAACCTAATCATCTGGTTTCATCAATTTCAGCACTTTAAAGAAGTGTTTATTAAGCCCCTACTCCGTACACAGTGAACATTTGTTTTACTGCCCAGAATTATGAATAATTGCAGTGTTAAATTCTGAGACTTCCTTGAGGTTTACTTTCATTCAGTCAGTCTTTTTTTTTTTTTTTTTTTGGTGTTTCGAGATGGGGTTTCTCTTTGTAACAGCCCTGGATCTCACTCTGTAGACCAGGCTGGCCTCGAACTCACAGAGATCCACCTGCCTCTGCCTCCCAAATGCTGGAATAAAAAGTACGTGCCACCACCACCCAGCTCAGCCTCTTTCTTTCTAATATCCATTTATTGGCTATAGTTTTACCATAAAGTTTTGTGCTCTTTAGTCGTACTTTCTTATACTCTACACAAGCAAAACAAAACCCTCCATCTCAAAAAGAATTCTTAACATGTTGCAAGTTATTATTAAATCATGCACACTACTTCTCTCTTAATTTTTCAATGTCAAGAAGTCCATGCTAGGTAATGCTTCTTAGGAAGAAAAGGAACCATAGTCATGAAATGTTCAATTCTGATCTAGATGGGTCAGCTGACATGCTAGTTTTAATGAGTTGCAATAATGAATTTGTCATAGAATCTGAGCCTTCCCCAGGTTATAAATTTCCTCAACTCAAATGCTGTAGAAAATTTATAAGGTCTGCCTTTACAATAGACTGTTTCAAATGATCTCAGTTGTGTTGAACTAAAAGTAAACCCGATAAAGGCATATCAGGTACTCATGAGGCAAAATGACGGAAAAAGAATTATCAGGCCATTTGTCAAATGATAAACTCAGTAAAGATGGTAGCAAAAGTTGCCTGCCATTTTTAAAGACTTTTATGAATAGCAGGCTTTGTCATTATTTCATCTAATTCTCATGATAGTTTAATGAGTTGGACACTATTTTTGTGGTTTCTGCTTTACAGATAAGAAAAACTGAGCTTGCAATGGGATTTTCAATCTAAAAAAAGAAAAGGGGAAGTGAAGTTGAAGGCATGGGAGGAACTGGAGGGTGGGTGTCTTAGTTGGGGTTTCTTTTGCTGTGAAGAGACACCATGACTAAAGCAGCTCTTATGAAGAAAAATTTAATTGGGGCTTGCTTACAGATTCAGAGGTTTAGTCCATTATCCTGGCAAGAAGCATGGCTGTGCACAGGCAGACAAGGTGCTGGAGAAGGCGCTGAGAGTTTTACATCTGGATCTGCAGGCAGCAGGAAGAGAGAGTGAGCCAACTGGGCCTGGTTTGAGCTTCTGAAACTTCAAAGCCCACCCTCACTGACACACTTCCTCCAAGAAGACCACACCTACTCTAACATGGCCACATGTCCCAATTCTTTCAAATAATGCCTATGGGGGCCATTTTCATTCAAACCACCACATTCCACTCCCTCGTTCTCATAGGCTTGTAGCCATAGCACAATGCAAAAAGCATTCAGGCCACCTTCAAAAGTCCCCATAGTCTATCTCAGTATCCACACTGTTTAAAAATCCAAAGTTCAAATTCTCTTCTGAAATGAATGGCAATCTCTTAGCTGTAATCCTCTATAAAATCAAAATAAAAAAGCAGATCATATACTTCCAACATACAATGGCACAGAATATACAATACCAGTCCCAAATGCAGGGAAAGGAGCATAGCAAGGAAATCTGGACCAAAGAAAGACCAAAAAACCGCCTGGGTAAACTCCAAACTCTGATCTCCATGTCTGATGCCAAAGTGCTCTTCAGATCTCCAACTCCTTTCAGCTTTGTTGACTTCAACACACTTCTTTCTCATTGGCTGGCTCCTCTCCCTGGTAGCAGCTTTCCTTGTTAGGTATCCCATGGCTCTGGCATCTCCAACATCTTGGGGTCTCCAAGCAATCCAGGCTTTACCTTCACAGCTTCATGCAGTGACCTCTCTAGGCCTCCATGCAGGGATACCCCTGACATATGCCTGGCCTCAGTGGCTTTCTTTAGTCATGGAGGGAGATTCTATAACCCCTTTCTTGTATCCTTGACCCTAAAGCCGGAACTATGTGGTCGAAGCTGCCAAGTTCTACTGCTTTCTGGGACTGGAACATTTTCAACAGGTTTCTGTTTTTGATGATTTCCTCCACTGCCTAAGCTTGGCTGTCCTGTAACTGGATCTGTAGACCAGGCTGGCATTGAACTCAGAGATCTGCCTACCTGTGCCTTCTGAGTGTTGGGATTAAAGGCATGTGCCACTCACTACATATGATCCTAAATTTTCTCTAATTCCTTTTCATTAATTGGAAGTTTAGCTGAATCGGGTCTTGCCCTGAGATTACCACTTATTTTATTCCATTTAGCATCAGGTTTTCCTCTAAACTTTTTATCTCCTTGAGCACTGGACTTGACGTCTTATACTTCGTGGTGCTCCTTTTCTCAAACCATACATTTTGTATTTTTCCTTGCATAGATCTGCATGAATGTGGCCGCAAATAACCACACAACATAGTCAATATGAGGCTGTCTGGAAATCTCTGCTGAAGCTGTTGATCCATAACTCTTCAACTTAGCCCCAGGAAGAAGTTTTTGGACAAGGGCAGAAAGCAGCCACATTCTTTGCCAAAATATCACAAGAATGGTCTCTAGGCCACCTACTAATATTCTTCTCCTCTGAAACTTCTTGAGCCAGGCCCCCACAGTTCAAATCACCCTCAGCACCACTGTCTTCCATGTTTCTACTAGTATCGCCCATTAAACCCCACTTAAAGCATTCAACTGCTTTTCTAATCCAAAGTCCCAGAGTCTACACTCCTACAAACAAAAGCACATCCAGACCTATCACAGCAATACCCAGTCCCTGGTACTAATTTCTGTCTTAGGATTTTTACTGCTATGAAGAGACACCATGACCATGGCAAATCTTAGAAGGAAAACATTTAATTGGAGCTTGCTTATAGGTTCAGAGGTTTAGTTCAGAGTTTGTTGACTGCAACACACTTCTTTCTCATTGGCTGGTTCCTCTCCCGGGTAGCAGCTCTCCTTGGTAGGTATCCCATGGCTCTGGTATCTCCAACATCATTGTCATCATGGTGGGAAGCAGCAGACATGGTACTGGGAAGGTAGCTGAGAGTTTCACATCCAGATCCACAGCAGCAGCAAGAGAGAGACACTGGGCCTGGCTTGAGCTTCTGAAACCTCTAAAGCCCACACTCAGTGACACACTTCCTCCAACAAGGCTATACCTACTCCAACAAGGCCACATGTCCTAATCTTTTCAAATAATGCCACTCCCTGGAAAGCTATGGGTAAGGGGCATCTTCATTTAAACCACCACAGTGGGTATGATCAAAATACTTGGTGTACATGTATGAAATTGTCAAAGAATAAATATTATAAAGAAATAAATTAGGAAACAAATTGATTTTTTAAAACAAGTAATTTGTACTGGGCCTTTGGGCCTTCTAAATGATATTTTAGCATTTAAATGTCTGGCTAAGCAAATTTGTCATGCTTTAATCTTTTTTTTGTTTTAAAAATACCGAAAGGAAAAACATAAAGCTGAGCTTAGACAAGTTCCTGTTGCGCTGTCACACGCTCTTGAGATGTCTTCCTCCTGTTGTTTCGCACTAAACATAAGGCATTTGCCTGGTATTGCTGTGTTCCCCTTTGTGGATCCCATCTGTCTCAGTGGCAGACAGAGCCGGACAGATCCCCCTACCATCTGTAGCATTGCCAGCTGCCTCGACGGTGTGTCTTCATGCCTCTGCATGCCTGTGTGAGGGTGGGAATTGTCATGGTCACTTTCTTCATCTCATTGTTTGAACTCTTTGGGTTAGGAAACCCCAGTGATCCACCAGTTGTCCTTCTGAGACCCATTTCTCCAGGGAACAATCTCACACCTACACAGGCTACTGTAGTAGCTTATTGCCCAGCAATGACTCCTCCCCTCCTGGTCCAGATTCCACTTACAGTGACATCTCTTCTTCCATGAAGAGGTAGAATGGAACCCTCTACTCCCTGTAAGCTACTTGGACCAAGAACTGTAACAAAAAGTAACATATTAAATCTAGTAGTGTTTGAAGGAAGTACCCCCAACCACACCACTGAGGATCCCATCCGATGGACCGTTTGCCTCATCTGCCCTTGAGTTTTTATCCCACTGTGTGCATGTAGTGGATGTGGTCTGGGGTGCTACTTTAACCTAGATTGGAATGCATTTCAAATTTCTGTGCTTCCATAATATCATCTCAAAGGTCAATAAGAAGTTCTGACTATGAGTGACAACTCACAGGAGCTCCGTTTACAGGCAGCTCAGCGGGTCAGAATGTTTCTTTGCTCCAGCAGCTGTTACTGCTTAGAGAGCCTGGGGGCAGAGCCTTGTGAGCCTTCTTTCAGGAGCTTCCTGAGCTTTGTAAGTTTCATTTCCTTGTGTTTTAAGTGACCTCTGTCCACAACAGTGAGGACCTGAGTTCAAATCCCTAGGACCCACATAATAAGCCGAATAAATGTGAAGCACAATCATTTGTAATGCAGTGTTCCTCCAGGCAGTGATGGGATGGAGACAGAAGAATCCCCAGAGGCTCACATGGCGGGAAAACAACAGAGATCCTGTTGAGAACAAGATGGAGGTCAACACCTAACGTTATCCTCTGACATATCTCCATGCACTCGTCAGTACACATGCCCAAATATTCTCTCTCTGTCTCTCTCTCTCAGTCACATACACCAAACAAACAAACAAATAAATAAATAAAATATATTTATTTAACAGCAAAAAATATTTTCTGATTATTTGCATACCCTACTATCAGACAGTCTTCTCATCTCATAGTTTCTTGGGCATTATCTAAAGCTAACATTGATTTTTTTTTCTTAAAATGCAGTTATTTCACAGGTTTGTTTTCTAAAACCTCGCACTTTTGTGTACTTGGTGTATGAACACCTGGGCTTCCCTCTACCCTCACCCTGGCCACCCACTTCCCTCCTTCCATTGTGTGGGAAGCAGCTCTGGGTTTGCTAAGTGGAAAACCAGCTTTTACTTGACAGTGTACACTTCACTTTTGTGCTAAGCCTTTGTCCCAGGAGCATTTTCTCTCATGGAAAATGACCATCTCTTCCAGGAGTATATAATTTTTTCAAGTACATGGAGTTTTAAAAATGAAACCGCATATCACACAAAAATGATCTTTGGTTTTATAAGAGTGGGCTTCTTTTTTTTTTATAGTCTGTAGCTGTTCATTATCTTAAAACCTATTAGTTATAACAGGTAAGCCTGAAGAATGAGGAGATTTAAATTTAACCTAGACAAAATATCTCACTGTAGTTAGATTTTGAAACTGTGCCAGTAAATTTGTATTTGAATGAATCTTGAGTTCATTTTTGAAGGGATAGCTTTCCACTTTAAATGTGTAAAACAGTTATTCAAATTCTGGTAAACATGTATAAGAGCCCGACTCCATATAACATATTTGTTGCATTTTGGTAGTGGTGGGGCTTTTACTCCTAATCACAGGTCTAATGTGCAGTGTTTTCTTTTTCCAGCTGAGGGAAGGAAGCTCATTGTATAAGAACTTCATTCAGCAATATGTTCACATTCTGCTTCACTTATTACCCTCTCTCCTACAACAGGAATGCCAGGGATATAGGATAGTTAATATTATGGCTAAAAAGTGCAAGGTAATTTGGGTAGAAAAATAATGTAATGGCTTTAGTAATAGACTATAATTACAGTAGTGCCTAGCATAAAAATAGTGGAAGGATTTATTTTTAGTTTTTAATGGGTCAGATCAGTATGATTAAAGAATACAAACTAAATGGCAGCATTCACCTCGGGTGTTCTTGGTGATCTCTAGTGTCTAAGTATTAAAAGTCATGTAGTCACAGGTATTTGACTTTTTCCCATTTCTGTTTTAAAAATTTGAAGATGATAAGACAGAAAAAGGCATTCGCTTTAGTCTTAGAAGCCTTTAGATGAAGGGATTTTAAGTTGGGCCAATGTATACTCACAAATTTGGTCAGGAAATGGTTACCGAGCGCCTGCGGTGTGCCAGGTGCCTTTCTGGGTGCTGTTAGATACCATCAAAACAAACAGGCCCCTCATCTCCAAGAGTTCCTAGTTTCCCTCTGAGAAGACAGGCGACAACTATGTACAATAACATTTTCAGGTAGAGTTGAAACACTGTAAGGGGAATAAAACAACAAATGATGGGAAGAGGAGGTGGTTTTAGATCTGGAAGTTAGAGAAGGCCTCTGTGACAAGTGACTGTTAAACTGAGACTTAAATGACAGAAAACCACCTGCCAGCTAGAAGAAGAGCCATTCAGAGGGAGGAAACGCAGTGGCAGAGACTCTAAAGTGGTTTGTGCTTGGCAGGACTGAAAGAGTAAAGAAAGCCAGACTGGTTAGATTGCAGCAGACTGCAGCCAAGTCTAAGTGAAATCCAAAAGGTAGACGTGGGTGAGATGATGTGTTACTCATGCCTGCTGCCCTCTGTAATCCGTGTTATCATCTGAACTGAGTCACACATTGCATTGCACCGTGTCACTGTCCAACATCAGATTGTGTGTTCCTGTTGTGCTTTATCTGCATGTTTCTCTACCTTGCAAAGGCAGCAAAAGAAAGAACATGGACGTCCTCAGGTGTGCAGGGTTTCTAGCATTCCCGGTAGAGCCATGTGGGTAGGTTGCAATGCCCTTGACTGAATCCCCAACACCTTCCAGTGCTCTTTCTGAGTATCGTTTAAAGGGCTGAAAAGATGTCTCAGTTGACGTAGTACTTGCCAAAAGCATGAAGGAAGGCCTGAGGTCAGATCGCAGTACCTATGTGAATACTCAGGTATGATGATGTGTACCCGTAATCTCAGCACTAGGGAGGTTGATCCTTGGGGCTCGCTGGCCAGCAGTCTAACTAACTGAGTTAACTCCAGGTTCAGTGAGATACCCCATCTCCAAAAGCTAGGCAGAGAGTGATTGAGGAAACACCTGACGTGGCCCTCTGGCCTCCACGTGCATGTGCATACATAGACAGCCACGCCTACAAGTTTATACACACACATACATCATGAGAGGTACACACAAATCTGTTTAAGTTCAGTTCAACGCCTACTCTCTGGGTACATACTAGAAGCCATGAGAAGCCCATGCATTCCCTGGGCTGCTGTAAACAAAAGATAACTACTTGGACTTGTGCACAGCTTGGGTCCTGGAACCCTAACTAGAGGTAACAAGGGAATGAAGAAAGACAGACACACAGACATACAGGAAAGCTGGGATCAGGTTGGGGTCTGCTATGGCTAGCAAGCTGAAAGCTCAGTGTATTTCTTGTGTACCGCACAGGGAAAGGGGTTGGCTGGTTTCAGTAGGAGGTCTCTGTAGGTGAGCAGTCTCAGGTTGTAAACATCTGGGAACAGGAAGCTGCACTTGCTAGTCTTTGCACACCCTGATCTCTCATTCCCACTGCGACTCTGAAGAAAGCTTTGCCATCCCTCTGAACCTCACCCAGTTAAAGCTTTGCCTCTCCTGTGGGGCTGAGCTTTGGAGTCCTCCACGTGGTTGTGCCCGTGTCACCAGCAAACATTCACTCGGGGCTTCTGCTCTCTACAGGTAGCAGAAATTGTGATAGGCTTTTGTGTAAAACAGCTTTCCTGGATTCTATCTATAATTTCAATCACGGAGCATCTACCCTTTCTACCAGCTAATTTATCCCAAGATTGCAAATCACAACACATTACTCAGGGCCAGATACTTAATCCAGATGTCAGTAATTCATGCTAACATAATCTTCATCTGTTTCTGTGAATGCAGAACATGGAGAAATAGTTGTGAGTCCTATGTATGCATCAGGCCAAAAATTGAATTATTTGAATATTTCTTTAGGGGGAAAGAATAGAAGTTTTTTAGATTAACAATTTAACAAAATGTATGAAAGCCTAAAAATACATATTCTTTTAAATGGAGCTGTACAAGCTTTGGGCTGTTATGATTATTGTGACTCAAGGGGGTTGGATTTTTACACTGAAGAATTAGGAAATAATAAACTGTTTCCTTTGCGTGTGTCTTCAAACCATACATATATAGTCAAAAGATGTCTCAGTTGACGTAGTACTTGCCAAAAGCATGAAGGCCTGAGGTCAGATCGCAGTACCTATGTGAATACTCAGATATGATGATGTGTAGTCACGCACCAAAACTACACAGAGAAACCCTATCCCGAAAACAAACAAACAAAATATACTCACTTGAAGTTTCCAGTGAGTTCATCTTTCCTGTGATTTGTAGGTTATTGAACTGCGGTATCAAGAACAGCCGTTGAATCATCCTATAGAGAAATGAATAGAGACCTTCATGTTGAAAGAGAAACAACACGGTCATTAGGTTTTGTTATGGCAAAGATACGGTCAGCTGCCTTTTCTTCTGATGGTAATTCCACTCCTTCTAGCTTTGCTGTTCTCTTTCTAATTCCCTGGTTCTTTGGTTCAGTAGATTATCCTTCTGTCTAGAATGAAACTGTATGAGCTAGTGCCCACATTTAGTATCTCTTTCCAGGTGTGGCCAATCCCAGTTTTCCAGACGGTTCTGGAAAGAGCTGACAAAGCCTGTCTCTGACAGGGCAGGGTATTTTGAGCAGCTCTCAAAGCTTTTTCCACTGTATTTCTTATTTGTCAGAACTGCATATGTGGACTATAAGTGTGTATGCATGTACACATGAATGATTTCAGTCACAGAACAGCCCACGTATAGCCCTCTTGGGTTTAGAAACATAACACCCATTTCTTTTGTGGCTGAGGCCCCCTGGGTAGCCCTGCCTGATTGCATTTCCATTCCTCTGTCTCAGAGCCAAACCGTACTTTGAACTTTTTACAGTCACTCATGTGTGCCTTTATGTTTTATGACAAAATGTGTGCATCTTAAATAATATGTGGTATCGGGTCACTTAGTTTTAACTTAGTAAGTGTACATTGATTTTTCTCGTATACTTTTAGGACTTTATCTGCATTAACATATGCATCTTTCTTTCATTCTTTCTGATTAATAGTGTTGTATTGGGACTCACGAGAGCACAATAGCCAGCAGCCTCTTTTTCCATCCCCCGTCAAGTAAGAAATAGAGGCAAGGAGCAGATGAAACATCCATTTTATTGGAGAGCACATTCTTTCTGTTAGAGGGCTGGGTTTGCGAAAGTGCAGCTCCGATTGAGATTCCCTCTGCAGTGGCAGGCTGTGTGTGCCCTGGACTCCCCTCAGGAAGGCCTGCCCCGCTGGCACTGTCTGTGCCTCCACCTGCTCTAAGGATGCTTCTGGGGAAAAGAACGGGAGACCAATTAAGAGAGTCCCTTGTTCAGGAGGAGTGAGTCAGGAGGCAGAGAGGTGGGCAGAAACGTCTTCAAAAGACATCCTCCTACACAGACACACGAAAACAAGGGAAGGAAAGTTTCCCCAGTGTACCGTAATCTACATTTTTTTTCTTCTATCAGAGGACTTGTTTCTTGCTACAAGCCCTGTTGCAGTAACTGTCCTGATAAGTTTCTCCTTGTTCTCACATGATAGAGTGTCTTTGGGTTGTATATTTGGGAGTGGAAGGCAGAGTCATAGCCTGTGCGCATCAGTGTCTCGACTCGTTTCCCAAGTGGCTGTGCCAGTTCACATTGCCACCAACAGTGCGGTGGGTGTCCTTTCCTCCTTCTCACCAGCACTTGTTACTGAGTGTGTTTACCACTCTCGTGTATGTGAAGGGACATTCTTATTGTAATATTGTAATTTTAATTTTCCTTGCTACCAGTAAAATTTCTCATGTCTCCTGTTAGGACTGGCCTCAACTCGCTGTTATTGCCCAGGATGCTCCTGACCCTCTTGCTTCCCATGTTCTGAGCTTGCAGGGATGGACTGCCACACCCAGCACAGGCTGTATATTTTATATTGGTTTGTAGAGATTCTCTGTGTGCTCTGGGTGGTAATTTTTTTTTTAATTTTTGAGGGGCATAAGTCATCAGTTGTTGGTGTCCTGACTCACGTTTTGGGAGAGGGAGAATGCCTTTTGATATTTATCTAGGATATGTATTTTTCTAGACATGTTAGAGAGAACCTGGGGAAAAGAGAGGAAGCACAAGACTATTTGACATGTGCAGACTCTAGGATTACGTGAAGTGTGTGTAGTACCACTTGAATGTACCAATAGAAGCCACCTTAGGATTTTCTGCGTGTTGAAGCACTTATATTATCTTTGAACAATTACTGATCATTTCCCCTACATTAGCCCATTTGAGCAATGCTTCTGCAAGCTTTACACCAAGTTCATATTCTTTTGCATTACAGGATTTATGTCTTGATACCTAAATGATAGTGTCTGTCTTAATAATATTTCATGAAAAGGCTGATTCACAGAATACTTCCAACCAAAAAGCAAATCTGTCTGCTCTTTGGGCACCATGCAACACACCTTTCCCCAGTTAACGAATCCCATGGCGGTACTGTGCTGTGATCTATTGGAATATGGATTAACCCACACAGGTTCATTCACTGAAAACTGTTCTTCAATGCAGGGTTGTTTAGGTGGTGGGACCATTAAGAGGTGGGACCTAATGGAAGCTGGTCAAACCATGGAGGCATCACTCTCATGAATGAATTAATGCTGTTCTTTTAAAATGGATTGGGTCTCACAGATCTGAATTCATTCTTGAAAGAGCAGATTGTTTTCAAACAAGGCCATCCAACAGGGTGGCCTCTTCTGCCTGTAGCTATTTCCCTTTCTGATTTGTCATGTTATAATGCCACCAGGCATCCCTCACTAGGATGCCAGTGCCATGCTGTTTGGCCCCTATATCCACTTGAACCATGAACCAGATAAACCTCTTAATAAGTTCCCTGGCCTCAAACGTTTTGTTAAAGCAGCTCTAAGTGAAGTAAGGCATGCTGTATGGCCACTTCATTCTCTCCTCAGAGCTTGTGAACATTATCATATCTAAGTCCACTTCAGCACTGAACTGCCTATGATGGGATTTATAGGAGGAGACTGTGTCACAATTTTACTAATTTGTCTTAAGACTTTTCATTTAGATTCATAGACCCTCACCAATAAAAAGAACCTTGAAGAACATGCTATAATACCTCTTATTTTATGAATGTGAGATTAAATGATCCATTGGAGATCACATGTATTCTAATTTGCTCTCTATGATTATGATAAAGACCATGACCAAAAGGGACTTAGGAAGAAAGGGCTTATTTGGCTTACATATCCTGATCACAGTCCATCATTCAGGAAAGTCGAGGCAGGGCAGGAACCTGGAGGCAGGAACTGAACCAGAGACCACAGAGGAATGCTGCTTGCTCAGCTTGTTTTCTTATGCCACCCAGGACCAGAGTAGATGACCCTTCCACATCAACCATTAATCAAGAAAAAGCTCCCCCATACATGCCCATAGGCAATTTGATGGAGAAAATTCTTCAGTTGAGAACCCTCTACCCAGATATGTCTAGGTTTGTGTTAAGTTGACAGAAACTAACCCACAAAACATACTTTGAAGGATTAGGACACAAGTGTCCCTCAGCCTCCAGCACACAATGGGTTTTCCATTGTAATAGATTGCAGAATCATTGTTTAATTCTGTCTCCTTAAAGTTGGGGTAAATTACTATAGTTAGATTATTTTTTACTGGTAGCTTTGAGTGCATTTGGCATTTGGTTTATGGAATGATTTTGTTCTTAGTACTAAAGGAACTGTTTATGATACTTTCCTAAATTAGCATTATGGAAATAATGTATACTGCCTCCCTTCTTTATGTTCAACTGTATTTACATGCTAGTCTTTCCAACAGGTTGTATAAATAAGTTAAATGTTATGATAAATTATTCCAAAGTGGCACACTAACAGTTTGCATACATTAAAACTATGGTGCAACACTTTGAATCAGATTGCAACTACATGTAAATTTGTAAATGTGTGTGGTTAATTTTTAAATATAATGTTCCACGCATGACTGTTTGTATTTAAGTGAGTGAAGTTAACAATAAAATTAGCATATTTAACCCAGGAACTAAAATAAGAAGACCATTAACTCACACTCACCCACATACCCCTCCGTCCTGTCTCCTGCCTTCCTGCACAGGAACCACTCCCCTGAACTGAATATTTATTACTCCTGTGATGGGTGATGGCAACCATGTACACGTGATTGTACACATATACCTGTGTATTTTCCTGACGTTTAACCTTCCTGGTTTGAAAACTTTATTAAAAGAACAAACATATGTAATCTTGTCAGCTGCCCCCTTTTCACTCGATGTTCCCAGTATTTATCTTCATTTTATATATAATTTAACCATTTTAAATGTATTTAGCACCTCAGCATATAAATGTATCACCATTTGTCTTTTCTTCGGTTGATAGATGTTTAATATTTTCTTCCAGTTTTGTTTGCTTGTGCAAGAACCAATAATACTACATGAATATCTCATCCTGGTACACACTAGGATAGCAAGCATCACTATTAGATGTATACTTAGGAGTAAGCTTGTTGTGCTGTGAGTTATGTAAGTGTTTGCTCAGCCATTACAACAGCAAATGCCATTTCCAGTCATTGACGCCCAGTCTGCACTTCCACCAGTAACTTTTGAGATTTGGCCGACCCACACCCTCTCAGTATCATCCGAACTCCCTGTGGGGGTCCGATTTCAGGTGGGCTTGATTTCCTTTCCCCGAGCCATGGCATTCTCTCTCGTAGCTCCTCATGCTTACAGATCTCTTCTATGGAAGAACCTAGCCTTATTCGTTGGCTTTCTGTGGATATGAACATGTTATGTATGTATATAAAATGCATTTACATACATCCGTGCTGCAGATTGTTTTTACTTAGCGGATATCTTCTCCTAGTTCCTGGCTTGTCTTTCCACCGTCTTCAGAAATCCTTTGAGATATAAGTAAAAGTATGGCTGAATGTCTGAATCTATCCCATGGGTGGAGTGCTATGTCTTGGTAGAGGCCAGGGAGATGTTACCTATATTTTTAATAAAATTTAAAATTTTGGTCTTAACTGTTTTAGGATTGGTTTCAGATTATAGGACGGTACATAGGAATCTGACTTTACTTTTTCCCATGGGAATGACCAATGCTTTCCGTTCTTTTTATTGAGAAAACAGGCAGTCCCTCGTTTGTCTGCTATCCCGCCTTTCTGCCTCTGTCCCATGTTTTCTGTTCTGTTTCATTTGTCATTTAATCCCTCCCCTCACCATTGTCACTGTCCCGGGAGGATCTTCCTGTCAGTGTGGCAAGTCTCCCGCCTTAGTTTTCCACTAGCGGTTTGTTGGTTACTTCCAGTTCTTTGCATTTCCACATAAACTTGAGATAACTTGTGAAGAACTCAAAAGACAAGGCCCCGAGTCCACAGTCAGTCCCTAGCATCGGGTGGGGATAGACCCTAAAACTGGATTCACATTTTCATTACCATTGCGTTGCTAATCGATTTCCAGAGAGTCGGCATCTCAGTGATGCTGTCTTCCTCTCTTATCAGTTGGCATGTTGTCCATTTAATTTGGTGTCATAAAGCCCTTTGAGATGCCTTTACAGTTGCCTCCCCCCCACAATCTCCATCACCTTCATGGTCGCTGTGGCTTTCACATACAGTTTTCCCTATGTGTCAGCCACGTTCTTCCTCTTTTACATCCAGTCGTTACAGCAAGCTAGTTGGGAGGATCCATTATTATTAGACACCGCATATAGGAAACTGAGGTACAGAAAGGCTAATTGACTCACTGGATGTCAAACAATTAGGAGGCAACAGAAACAGGATTTTAACCCAAGGTACCTAGGAATTGAGTCTGTGCTTTTAGTTGTAACTCCTTATTCAGGACAGGATTTTCCTCCTTTTGTTGACTTTAATTCCTACATGTTATATTTTGGTTGTTGTAAAATGGTAGCATTTAGAAATTAATGCTTTTAAAATTACTGGTAATTGTACATAAAAGTAAAATTGATTTTGTACATTGATCTTATATCTAACAGCCTTGTTAGTTTACCTGTAGAGTGCTGAAATTATTTCTGCAAATATAATGTCAGTATAAAATAGAAACTATTTTCTTTTTTGAAAATATTTATTTTTTATTTTATGTATATGGATATTTTGTCTGCATGTGTGTCTGTGTGCCACATGCCTGTGGTGCCCAAGGAGGCCAGAAGAGGGAGTCACATTCCCTGGAAGTGGAGTTGCAGAGTATTGTGAACTGCCATGTGGGTGCTGGGCGTGGAGCCTGGGTCCTCTGGAAGAGCAGCCAGTGCTCATAACTGCTGAGCCGTCTCTCCAGCCCCACTAGTAACTATTTTCGTTCTTCATTCCTAATCCTTATGTTTTAAATTTCTTTTTTCTTAACTTACTGCACTGTCTAGACCAATGGTTCTTAACTTGTGGGTCATGACCCCTTTGGGGGTTGCATATCAGATATCTTACATATCAGATATTCTGCATATCACATATTTACCTTATGATTCATAACAGTAGCAAAATTACATTTATGAAGAAGTGACCACAACATGAGGAACTGTATTAAATGGTTACAGCACTGAGAAGGTTGAGAACCACTGGTCTAGACCTGTCAGTGATAGTAATGTCTTGTTCTGAAACCTGGGGAAAGGTTTAAACATTTCATCACTTAATTTTATCATAGCTATGGATATGTCAAAAAAGTTATCTGTGACCAGAAGATAATGGGTCTTTATGAGGGGTAAAGACAATTTCCACCAAGTCTGACCTGAGTTCAATCCTCAGGACCCATTTGGGAGAAGAGAACCAACTCCCAACTTATCCTCTGACCTCCACACTCAAATGGTGGCACAATCACACATATACACAGAGTTTGAGATACTGTGAAGGAAATTAGTTTTTTTTTAAAAAAAAAAAAAAAGCAGAAAATTATGCATTTTAAAAGCAAACAGTTTCCGGTTTTATGTGCTTACAATTCAAAAGTTATAAAATTTTCAAGATAATATTTTATATCAAAATAAAAGTTTCATAAAATAAAGAAGAGAATTCACTGATTCACTATATATGAGGCCATTATAACCCTTTTACCAAAACAAACAAGAACAAAAAAGAAAGAAAATTATGGCTCCATCTTGTTGACTGACATAGACATGCATGCACAAATACACACACACACACACACACACACACACACACACATCCTAAGTAAATAGTAATAGAATAAGTATTACTAAATATAAAAGTTAATAGTATGACCAATTAGATTTCTACAGAAAAATTTAAATGGTGAAATGATATTAATGAATTGATGTTAACAGATTAAAGAAAAGATATCTCAACAGATATAGAAAAAGCAAATAACAAAGTTTAATGCTTTCTCTTGGTTAAAATGCTGATTGCTAGACTAGATGAAACTTAATTTTTGGATCATTTTAATAAAATAAATGACAACAGAGAAAATTTTTTATTTTGTGTGTGTGAGTGAGTGTGTGTGTGTGTGTGTGTGTGTGTGTATTCATGTGTAGCTTTAAACTTAGTGTCCTTCTGTCCCTGTATTCCAGGTGCAGAGATTATAGGTCTGCAGCACCATCAGACTCTGCAGTGTTTTTAAGAGAATTAAAAGTACAAAGGTTTTTACTAACGTCACTTTTTATGGTTTCTTCATCCTTAAGCATTTGAAGCTATTTGTTTTTAAATGTAGAAATTCTGCATGAAGTCTACTTCGGTCTGTTTCTTTTGTGTAGCTGAAGTTTTCTCCAGTCCCACCTGGGCCCACAGCCACTCAGACCCAAATAAACACACAGAGGCTTATATTATGAACTGTACGGCCTAATGGCTCAGGCTTCTTACTAGCTAGATCTTACATCTTAAATTAACCCATTTCTATAAATCTATACCTTGCCATGTGGCTTGTGGCTTACCTGTATCTTTACATCTTGCTTCTCCTGGCAAGTCACTTAGGGAGATTTCCAAGGGCTCAGGATGAAGGACTCCCCTCAGAGTGACTTGTTTCGCACGATGAGTGGGAAGACTATTGGAACAGCACTGTGCTAACTCAGGTGTGCAGCCAGTGTGGGTGCCCTTAGGTTTGCTTAGGTTCTGAGTACCAGCCTCACAAGGTCACCCAACGCCTCCTCCTAGGGATGAGCCATCTTGTTTTAGAGTTTCCTTACTCTCCTCAGCAACAGGGAAACTTTCATGTAACCCTTTAGGTTTCAGTTTAATGTGGGAAATCTGTCCTACAAAATACTCCATGTAGGCCAGTCCTTGATCTGAACTATTGGCCAAACCAAAGCTCACACCCATGGTACAGGCCAGTGCCTCCAGTGCAGAATGGACTAACACAAGCGTGCTAACCCTTTTGGGACCCATCTGCTCTGAGAATTTGGCCCAGTCATGCCTACTGTTTTCTGACTCCTAGGGCTTTTAAGTGTTTTTGATTGAGTGTCTTAGCCTGAAGTTTTTGGGTTTTTTTTTGGTGAGAGAATTTATCTGAATATCCAAAACCAGAAAGCCACACAATTATTACTTTTTCATCAATGCTTTTTTTTCAAAAATTCTAATTTTCAAATACTGATTTGAGCAGACTAATCTTTTCCAGTTTTCAATATAGCTAATAGTCCTTTACATCTAAGAGATGTAGAAAATATATTAAATTGAGGATGCATTTCTGAAGTTCAATAACTCTGGATTTTACTTTAGTTGTACTTTTTATTGCTATTTGAAGGATCTGAAGAAAAACAAATAGTTTTGTCCATTTAGTGTGCTTACGTTGCATATTATTTAGAAGATGTAAGCTAAATCTTTATTTCTATAAAATAAAAGCAGAATACTAGGAAATATAACTTAGTGAGTGTGTCATCGGACTGCATTGCCATTGCTGTTTCTTATAAACAACATGTGCCATCATGGAATGTTTGTGTCATCAAGTTATACATAAGAACCACCTCCTGTGACTTAGGTAACACTTTATGTAACTACTGTTATAGCCAATGCAAAGTGGTTGATTTTCTGTGTCCAGGTGGATTGATGGGTTTCCCAAACCACCAACTCTTGATGATTAGTTAGGAGGATTCCCAGGACCCAGCACATGATTGTCCTCATGATCTACTGTAGTCCAAGGATACCACTCACGGTCAACAGAGGGAAGGAAGGGCTCATGGGGTAGAGGCCGCTTAGTTCCCTAGCATCAAGTTATGATAACATTCTGGCATGTTGCTAAGAACAGCTCACTGGAGACTCAGTGCCCAGGGTTTGTATTATGGACCACCCTGAAGGAATTGTGTATCTAGTAACATGTACCACCATTCTAGCCTCCCAGAAGAAAAGCAAGTCTTCAACACAGACCCAGTTTGCACAGACTGTAAAAGGCATTGTGACCCACTCTTATGAGTGAGTGGTGGGAAACCTCCCTAAAAGCCAAATTCCCAGATGTCATTCAAAGCCAGTCTTGTGAGCAGGGTGGTAGTAGGGCCTAATAGACAGCCCTTGTACACATGGATAAGGGGTAAACCTTTTTTTAATTGAAAATAGATTTTTTTCATATAATATATTCTGAATATGGTTCCCCTCCCCATCTCCTCCCAGATCTTCCCCTTTTCCCCACCCACCTAAGTCCACACCTTTTCTTTTTTTCTCTCATAGCAAACAAGTAGGCATCCATGATGATGATGATGATGATGATGATGATGATGATGATGATGGTGATGTAAAATAAAAACAAACCAGAAAGAGAGTTAAAGTTCCCAAAGCCTGGGCCACATGCCAAGCACTGGTCAGGCCCTTTACTTTTCTTTAGTCTTCAAGACAGCCAGATCATAAATGAACTGAGGCCCAGAGAGACTGAAAAATGCAGCCAAGATTTGACAACTAACAAAAAGTAAAACAGGATTAAAACTCAGTCTGGCTTCAGAACCCATTATTTTATCAAATGCTTTATTGGTTTTGTAAAGAATTATTTTCAAGTTGTCTCACCTCATGGATAATATGCTTTATACATTTGTACAAAAAATGATTAGCGAAAATTGACTTCCTTTAGCCTCTTTTAATCTTCGGTGTTGTTTCATGGCTATTAATTTTCAGATTTGGAAAATCATCCTCATTATCCTATGCAAACACTGCCTGATCTCAGAGGCTTTTCTCAGCCTTCGTGTTTCTAGGTTAGAGAGTCAGCGTTTGTTTTCTACAGAATAGTTGTCTGATCTGTATTTCCTTCTGGTTTTTCTCTGAAATATAGCCAATATAGCACTTATAATTGCACAGAGAGGCTATTCTGGCACCATGGTTTATCACAAGAAGATAAAATCTGCTATCTTTATATATTCAGGCTACTGAGTCAAAAATGCCAAAAACTGGGATAAGGATGTAGCTCAGCTGATAGAGTGCTTGCTCTGTATGCACAAAGCCCCAAGTTCGATCCCCAGCACCTCGTAAAAATGAGCACAGTGACTCATCCTGTAATCCCACCACTCAGAGATTGGGAGTTCAAGATCATCCTTGGCCACACAGTGCATTTGAGGCTATGCTGGTGTATATGAGACCAAGTCTCAAAAATAACCCCCCAACACCTCCAACATTTGCTGTAAACTGAATAGTATATCAACAACAGAAGTTGCTTTTTCACCCTCTGAAGGCTGCAGATAAGAGCAAGAGTCTGCAATTCCTGGACCTACAGAAGGCCCACCTTCCAGCATAGGTCCTTACTTGGACGAAGGAGAGAACTCTGCTGTCTGCAGCCCATTCTGGGCACTCAGAAGCCCATTGACCTAATGGCCTCTCAAAGGTCTGCCTTCCTTCAATGCTGTCGCTCCAGTGGTCGGCTTTCAAAGTAGGACTTTTGGAGAGAGATGAACATTTAGTCCCCAGCTTGAGCATTTTCTATTTCATTTCCTTCCTTGCAATTCTAATTTGCATCGGTTGAGTCTTTTACCCAACTGCATAGGACAGTGACTTCAAGGAGTCTGGTGTTTTCATGTTCCCACACCATCTGGGATATAACTTCTAAGGAGGAGCTCTCCGCTCCATGAATGTTTGGGTCTTTTTTCCCTCATTGAAGTAAAAGGATCCACTCTGTAGTGTATCCATTCCCAAGAAAATACATTATGGCTTCAAGAAAAGTTGGAGCGTTAACACATGTGCTGAAATATGATACAGATGTTTAATGTCTTGCAGTGATAATATTTTCCCATTCATAGTCACCTGCTTTTTTGATCCCTGCCTGTTTGCTTTCTTTATTCCCTAACACCTGTTCCCACGGATCTATTTACAGTCTGTTGTCTTTTCCAAATGGTGGGTGCATATGTTAGAGAAGACTGATTTTTTTCTGATGACTTTCAGTAGATTCCTTAAGGATTCCTTGCTATTTTATTATTTTCCTTTCTTTGTTCTTTTGCTTCCGTAAAATACCTGAGTACTGATTTTACTTAGCTACTCCATACTGTGTGGCCTTAAGTAGAAAAAGTTTTTTCTGGTTTTAACTTTTAAAAAGCAATTCTCAAATGTCAAACTAGTGCAAGGTGGTGAATGTCCCCCTACCTGTGTAGGCTTAGAGAGCTCATGTATATATTGTGTACTTGTGATGAACATGTTGTGTGTGTCTAGGTGAGACACGGCTACCTGTTATTCCCTTAGGATGTCTGCACTTGTAGTTTCCTAGGTACACAGCCTGTCCCCTTCCCTGTCCAGTGCCTTCACCCCGACTCCTGCCCCCAGCAGTTCTCTGCTGCCCAGTTTTCTGTCATCGGTCACACTCACCTATGCTAGAGAGGCTCTTTTGCTTTGTTGTCTGCCTCTCATTCTTGACTATAAAGATGCACGGGAGGAGCACACTTGCCTGCCTTCTAGTGATGGCCTCTGAGTGCCCTGGTTAGCAAAAAATACACCATCATTTAATTATTGTTGTGTTAAGTCTTAAGTTGCAGAAAAACAGGCTGGTTGATGTTAGAAAGGAGATTGGATGATTATTCATTTGAGTTGATGAGATTTTCCTGGGATTGAGACTAGAAAGGAACAAACTGATCTCCACTTTAGCCTCTGGTCACTAACTAAAAAGTTAATAGTGGGTCTGCTCAATTTCTGGCTTTACATTTTCTGATTCTTTAGACCTTCTTAGTATTGTATATCTGCTGTAAGTCATGGAAAATGCAGCAAATCACAGCTCCTACCGAATTTCAGCAGACCGTTACCTTTTTGTGTCCACTGTAGGTATTTTAAACACAGAAAAGTGTGTACTGACACTGCATTCTGCCATCCACCTTCACCTAGCATGTGCCGCATCAACACCCAATCTTAAAGAAATAAAACAGTACATACAAGTTTATAAATCTTCTTTTGGACTCCTTTTCCTCTTGGCACTGAAAACATGTGGTTCATATTGTCATAGTTATCCATCTTATAGATGTTTTAGTGTTTCTGTACTAGTCTTCATTCACAAACTCCATTGTCTTTTTTGGTGTGTATTCAGGTGTGACGTATATGGTACTGCTTTGTATAAAATGGAACCTTGTCTTTTCTCACTCGGCATTCCATTTTGAGATTCTTCCATAGGCATACATGTAGCTCATTCCTTTTCACTGCTGTAGACAGCGTCACTGAATGGTAATTTCTTGTCTATTCAGTTTCCTGGGAAGGTGGATTCAGTCATTTAGCAGAGTGCTCCTGCTCTGGCAGTAAGCTTTCTGTGTAAGACTTCAGCTTGGCTGATGCTTCCCAGTCTTCACCTTGGGACACTCACAGACAGTGGGGAGTATTTATAAGAGCACATTTATGTGGTAGGCAGATTGCTTTTGGCTGACAGAACCCTGCCTGCCTGCATACTTGTTTGTCTGTCTGTCCAAGATACTGGAGTGGAGAGTCTAGCCACACTGTAAGCTAGCATTGGCTTAGATCTGGGAGCTGTGCCTGGGAAGAGAGGTCTTCATATTCCCTGGGAAGGAGTCTTATACATTGTGTACTTCCACAAGTATTTTTACATGGATAACTAAAACGTTTCAAAGTAAGTTTAAATATACATTCATCATAGTACATATACTGACCTTCAAAAATGAAATATCAAGTTTTATGTTTATCTAGTGGAATCCAAACACCATAGTGATTTAATACTCTTAATTTTTCTTGGAAAATGTAGGAAAGCTGTAAGAACAATTCAACAATATGAAGTTTTACATTCTTAGTTGAACTCACATTTCTATTATTCTTCTCATATTAAATTTTATTCTCCTGTAATTTTTAAAACAATTTTAGGCTTTTAGGGCCATTATTTTGGAATTAAGTTTATGAGGTTTAATTTGCATATGATGGGAGTCTCCATTAGTAGGTGTTAAATACTGTGTGGGTTTGACAGATGGATCTAGTTGTGTAACCAGTATCACAATGTGGAGTATTCTGTCCTTCTGCCCTCCCTGCCTGGTCTCCCAGCCTCTGGCATCACTGTTCAGAGTTTTGTCCCTATGCTATAGCCCTTCTCAGAATGTCCTAAGTCACACGACACAGTAGTCATCCTTTGCATCAAGCTTCTGTCAATGCATGTGGGATTCATCCATATGTCATGTGGGTGGTTCCTTCCAGTCACTGAGTAGTGATTGTCGCAGGACGAATGGACTGTCACAATTTACAGAGTAACTAGTTGATGGACATTCAAGTCATTACCAATTTGGGTCGGTTGTGAATAATAGTGCTATCAATAATTTGTTCAGGTTTTTGTATGGACATTCATTTTCATTATTATTATTATTATTATTATTATTATTATTATTATTATTATTATTTGGAGCTGAGGACCAAACCCAGGACCTTGCACTTGCTAGGCAAGTGCTCTACCACTGAGCTAAATCCCCAACCCCTCATTTTCATTTCTATTGAGTTGAGTGAGATATATGTTTTAAATATATCAGAAACTGACAAACCATTTTCTTCTTCTTTTAACTGAATATGTATACACACAATTGTATGTACTATACAGCATATAATATAGGAATAGATGTACATTGCTCAATTGCTGTCTTGAACTAATCAATAAACACCTCACATACTTGTCTTTTTGTGTATGTTTGTGTTGTGAACCCTTCAGACCTTCTACCTGGAGAACCACTTCTGCATGGCCATCTCACTCCACTAACACAGCAGCCTGCCAGGTGCTGAGCGGCAGTGCATGGTGTCTCGGTAGTGATGGGTTTTCAGTTCTCTAACAGACAGGCACTGATAGCTCCTGGTACTTTTCAGCGTGTGCTCAGCAAAGGACTAGAGACTTCAACAGTTGGTTTTTATCCTTGCCCACATCCGTGTTTATTTAAGTCTTGCCCAATATTTGAATTGTTTTTTAGTCCTGAATTATAAAGAAGTTTTGTAAAAACCAGATAGGACTTCTAATCTATGGTTTATTTGTTGTTTGTTTTTTCATTCTTAGTACTTTCTTTTAAAGACAAGGAGGCTTTTACAACGAAATTCAACTTACCATTTTTTAAATGATTAGTACTTTTTTTAGTCTTATGTTTTAAATCTTTGCCTAACATAAATGTGATGCCTTTTAGCCTTACATATCAGCTTGGCAAGGCCATGTGACCTCAAATTTCAGGTAAAAACTGGTGTAGACCTTGCTGTGAAGATATTTTAAAGACATTATTAACACTGAAGTCAGTAGATTCTGCTGAAGCAGAATGCCCTCCATAATGGGGTGAAGAGGAGCTCTTCTAATTGTGGGATGTTTTAAGAGAAAAGACATCTCCTAAGAAGAAGGTCTTCTGCCCCCACACTGTCTCCAGGTTGGAGTCTGCAGCACCAGCTCTTTTATAGACTCTGTTATTTATTGATCTCTTAATGCCATATTCTTAACTACATAAGTAAATCTTGATATCTGATACCTTAGCAGCATTTTAACCCACTATACGTCTTTATGAATCATCGATTTCCACCAAAAAAAGGGAACTCAAAACAAAATTTCTGTGGTTTTGTTGTTGAACTCATATGTAGCCACTAACGTATAGCCACTTAAATTTCGAGCATTCCAGTTGGTGAGGTATGATCTTCCATTTAAAGGATTTTCTTCAGTTGTTCTTGCTGTTTTGATGTTTTAATGTAAGTTTTTCTGCATGCTTTATCATACAACTGTATATTAATGCTTATACTGTTATGATATACATCCTTTAAATTTTCCTTGGTTGGTTTTTATGTGCTAGTTTTATAGTAGCAATATTGCAGAGTGTCTTAGTTGGCTGTGACTGCTGTAACAAGCACCTCAGACCGAGCGCCTTCAATAGGGTGTGTGTGCACCTTTGCCCAGCTCTTCACCTGGAAGGTTTAAGATCCCTTGCCCTAACAGTCTGATTCTCTTCCTAGCTCCAAGCTGGCTGCCTTCCTACTCAGGGCTATCGTGGGCCTTCCTACTCAGGGCTATCGTGGCCCCTTGGTATATGCTCATTGGGAGGGGATCCCTTTCCTGTTCTTAAAAGGACATTCATCCCAGGAGGCCTCACCATCATTACCTAATGACTTCCCAAAGGCCTTCCTCCAAATGCTGTCACAGTGGGGCTGAGAGCATCAACCTAAAGATGAAGACATTTAGTGCACAATGCTACACTGGCTTACCAATTCTAATTTTGTCTTAGTAATTGTGATGGTTTGTACTCTTAGACATACAGTGATGTCCTGTTTGAACAGTAGCTTTTGTCTTTACCAGTCCTCGAGTCATTGAGCTGGTTTTCTCCTTGCACTGGCTAGAGCCTCCTATGCTGGGGTGAGGAAATGTGCCGCCAGGCATCTTGTTTCTCTCCTGTCTTGGCAGGGGAGGAGAAGGCTTTAGTATTTCACATTGATGTGATGTGTGGAGCTGTGGTCTGTGCTTTGTTTCATTTTTTCAGGGAAGGGAGGGGCAGGTAGATAATCCTCATCAGATTAATGGAGCTCCTATGAATACATACTGATATGATGGGATGCCCCTTCTGCTTATGCTGGCACAATCATATGGTTTTCCCCTTTTATTGCTGTGATGGATATTAATGGCAAGAAGAGAAAAGTTATTGAACCATTAGCTAATGTAAGGCTCAGAAAATTTCTAATTTTTTAATGGTTTTTTGTTAAGGGGATTGTTTATAGTAGAATACACAGGGTAACCCTGTTAAATGTATCTGTTAATATGTGACAGGTACTCAGTAGGAATAAATCAAGAAATAGAGGAGTAGTTTTAAAGTGACAGTTTGGAAAACAAGCACTCTCTCTCCTCTCTCTCTCTCTCTCTCTCTCTCTCTCTCTCTCTCTGTCTCTGTCTCACACACACGTGTGCGTGTGTGTGTGTGTGTGTGTGTGTGTGTGTGTGTGTAGTGGGTGTAGTGTAGTGTATGTACATGCAGGTAGAGGCCAGAGGTCAATTCTTACATGTCTTCCTCAATTACTCACCACCTTGTTTTTGAGGCAGGGTCTCTTCCCAAGTCTGGAACTCTGTTTCCTAGACTGGCCAGCCAGTGACCCCCCCAGGACCCACCCCTCTCCCCAACCGGACTCTCCTTTTGCATGGATGCTTACAGATCCAGGTGCTCATACTTGCTCGGCAGAGGCTTTGCCAATTAAACCATCTCTCTGCTCTCTACTCATCTTTTGACAAAGGTTAATGAAAATGTTTCTCTCATGTCTGAACAGATTTTGAGGAAACTGTAAAACATTCATGTAATGTGAGTTCCTTTTATTCCAAAGGTGTTCTGAGCTATGCCTTATTTCATTAAGGTAACCACTGAATGTTTTCCTCCACCTCCTCTTGGTCACGTGGTATATGTAAAGTGCTGTGAACTGAGTGAGATGAGAAGAAGACTGTTTGCCAAGCCCCGTCTCATTCCTAAGAATAGTGAAAAGGCACAGATGCCTAATTCCATGCCACGCGAGTGTTTCCCACCAGCTCACTAATAAGGTGATATGGATGGTTGCATGTTTAGATGGGTAGATCAGTGATTCAGTCAAGAAACTCCAGCATACATCACCCTGATAAACCACCACAGATGATTTCTTACTCTGGTCTCTTTGACTTGCTTTCATGGGACTCTCTCCCAGAGCCGTGCATTCTTTCACATAGGTAAAAGTCAAGATTACCACATAAAAATTACCATCATCTTGAGGGAGGTTTATTCTTGTTTTTGTTTTGTTTTTGTCTCATATACTTTGTCTGGGTAGTTTCTTTGTTTGTTTTAGACCTTACAGGTCTTTTGCTTATATATTATGGTTTCTGGTTTTGTGTTTTTATGGGATTTGTGTGTGTGTGTGTGTGTGTGCGCGCGTGTCTGTCTGTCTGTCTGTCTGTCTGTCTGTGTCTGTGTCTATATATGTATTTTGTGCTGTTTTTTAAGCTCTTTTTTTAAAATCCTGTTCTGGTTATTTGTTTTCTTAATTTTTTTCTAGATGCCTGTTTGTTTTCTAATGAAGGAGAGAAAAAGGGTGTGGATTTGGGTGGGTGGGGAGGTGAAAGGGTCTGGAAGAAGTTATGGGCAGTGGAAACTGTAATCAGAATATATTGTGTGAAAAAAATTGTTTTCAATTAAAAAAAAAAAAGTCACCATCTGGGGCTGGAGAGATAGCGCAGCAGTTGAGAGCATTGACTGTTCTTCCAGAGGACCCAGGTTTGATTCCCAGCACCCACACAGTAGCTTACAACTCTCTGTAACTCCAGTTCCAGGGGATCTGACACCCTCTTCTGGCTTCTGGGATCACTTCATGCATGCAGTACACAGACACACAGGAAGACAAAACATCCGTACACATAAAATAAAAATAAAAGTTAAAACAATCACTACCTTCCTAAGCATTCGTGAATTCAGAACATCTCACCAGATGCCCCACAGACTCTTCTCTCTTAACAGAAAAAAAACAGGTAAAGGTTGCTTTAACCTTTCAGTGAGCCGTTTATAGTACACTGCTTCATGAATGCCATGTTTTTATTGTTCCTCTGGCTCCCAGAAAGTTGTTAAACACCCAGGAAACACATACATGCAAAATGAATTTGGGGAGAGAAATGTGCCTTTCTTTGTAAAGGAGAAGGAAGGTGCTTGGAGGAGAATGTGAGATCAAGAAACCAGTGTGAGCCTCACAAGCATGTTCTTAAGCACACCAGTGCTTTTAAAAAGATATAAATACAGTTGAAGCTCTGGTGACCGACTCCATTAATCCTCCCATGCCTGTATAAAGCCACAGTGGATGTCCTCAGGGTTAACACTGCCACTGACCTGGGGTACAGGCAGTCTGAAACTGTTACATTCAAGTATGTGTGTGTCTCAGACTTCGTCCTTTGACTCTTGATAAAATGTCACTTAAGACAAGTACGATTCCAGACAGGGTTTGTTTCAGCGGTACATTATTTCTAAGACGTACAGTAGATCATAACTATAAATATGTCTGGAATAATTTAAAAATAAATAAATAAAAGCAGTTGAGTTAAAATTCTTTTGAGTGCTGGACACTGAATTTTGGATAGACTAAGATTTAATGTTAAAGTAGGGAAATGCCATAATTATTCATCTTTTTCCTTGTTCTTTCAACAAATACAGTCTTACTCACCAATCTAATTTTGTTTTTTCTCCCTCTTTCTCTCAAAAAAAGAAAGAAATTAATAAAAACAAGGAAAATCACATAGCAACTCTCTGTAACTCCTGTTACAGAGGCACCTGTTAACTTGGTTACATTGGCAAGACTCGTGGTGGTGTCATATGAACTAGACAGACTTAAAATGTAACCTGAAATGAGAGAGCAACAGTAATCAAGTAAACTAAACTAATAAAGTAGACTAACAACAACAACATCACCAGTTACTCTAAACACTGGGAAGGAAATTCTAGGATGGCAAGAGAGCAGTGATAGGGGAGTGACTTTATTACACAGGGCTCTGCTGGAGACCCCAGGAAAGAGTGGCATGTGTGCTGTGGGGTCTGTGGAGACACCAGACAACGGTCCTGGTGGGCCATGGGACTGATGCCTGAGCAAATGTTAAGAAAGGAGTTACATAGTCAGAAGAAGGTATCTCCGTGACCAAGGAGCAAGAGGGGTTCTAGAACAGTTCCTCCCTTACCCTGTGAATACAGTCTATGTTGCCTGTTTACACAGGGCGTAAGTGGAGTGTAGACATTCCAGCTTGCTGTGGAAGTGTTTAAGGAAGGATCAAACCCAAGTGGTCTAACTCAAGACCTTCCCTCACTACTGTGGCCCACTGCCCTGCAAGCCACAGGAGCTTCCATTTGAATGAAATGGCTGTGGAAAGAAATGAACGCTCACCAGCTGACCTTCCTCTAAGTGGAGGAGTTTGTGAGTGTGGTAGCCGACCTGTTTATACCATTTGTTTTCTACTTAAGCAATTCATTGTTTTCCATTTTGGTATTTAGTTTTCATTATTTTCCAGCTAATTAAAAACCACCTCCAACTGGAATCAATTAGGATCGGTTTGAAAGATGATTTAAAATACTTTAGTGTGCGTCGGTTCATTTGTCTCCTTTTGTCTGGCTATGCAGTCCAGTACTCAATGGAAAGGATTCCACCTTAAGGCACTTCCAGCTGTAGATTGAAATACCATAGACTGATGCAATAGAAACTGAGGTCTCACTGTTCTAGAAGCTGGTAAGTTGAAGGTCAGGGCACTGGAGATCCAGTCTGGTGAGGGCCTACAGTTGTGGTTCTTGCTGTTTGCTGACATGGCCAAGTGGCTCCCTGGGCCTCATTTACAAGACCACTAATCCTGGCACAGACACTGTCTGCATGAAGCCCCATATCCCAATTCCATCAGCTTCACATGGGTGTTTAGATTTCAAATATGAATGAAGGGTGCATGAATATTTGAAACAGCAGGAGTCTTATAATAGGAAAGGTTTACATGCAACATTAAAAAGAAATGAAAATATATTAAATAAATGTATATTGAGCTAAATTTTAATAGTCTAGATCGGAGAAGAAGATGTCCTATTAGCAGTGGCAGCTGTGCACACATCTGACATTTCTGATAGAACAACTTTGTCTTACAGAGTTTAGACAGAGTGAATTTTGCCTGGAGTTTTCTGTGAGTCTGTAACATCTCATGTTATAATAGGAAAGGAAGCGCCACTTGCTCTCTGTATAACTAGAAAAAACCAGGACCTTAGAAGGTTATTGCAGTGATAGGAACTGTCAGAGTCCTCAAGCTTAAATCCTTCCACTCCTTTCTTCTTGGAAATCCTTTTCTCCACTGATAAAAAAAAAAAAAAAAAAGAAATGGAAACAAAAGTCTGTGTGCACCTGCTGTGCAAGTTAGCTTACAAATTAATTCACTTTGACAAAAGCCAAGTGCGACCTCGATGTTCTTCAAAAATATTTATCTGGACACATACAAAAGACGACAACAGCCTGTGTTTGTGAGCCATTGAGCTGTTTGGGTTCTGCCTTGTGGCTGGCTTCTTAGGGACATTTTGGGGTAACTTATCATAGTTTAACAAATTAAATGCATTGTGACAGTGAAAAATACTCAGACTGTAACTCATTGAAGCGTCTGAGTTGAATAAAGAATGCTGTTTTTATAGGAGTCTACCATAGTTGATGTCACTACATAAATAAGAGGTATTAGGAGGAGAGTGAGCCCTGAGCTATGGAAGGAGCTGACATCTGGATCGGCAAGTGATCAAAGGAAATGAATAGGAAGTAGCCTAGGGTCACGGCGAGGGGGCTCTTTCTAATGTGTTTAGATAGAATTGAATGAAGACACAGAAAAGAGGCCAAGGAGAAAGTGGTCATGTGATAGGAGTCTGTTCACCAGAGCTTAACAAAAAACAGCAAAGAATGGAAAATCTGGGTTAAATACAATAGGTACTCATCAAAGGACTGAAAGATGGGAGAGTATGTTTTAGCCAAAACAAGGTCAGAAGAAGCCAGAAATTACAGTTTAGGTCAGTTCAAATCTGGGCAAAGAAGTAGAAAAAAATAATGCCCAGTAGACGATGTTCAAAGATGGAGAACGTATATCTCAATGTTATGCACATTGCTTAGCAACAAAAAACCTTTTTAAAAAATGAAAAGGGAAATACAAAAGACAAAGGAGAAAGAGACACATGCCTGTAAAGCAATCTGATGCACGGAGAAAATGAGAAAAGGCAAGATGGAAGATGAATGGAGACCGCGGAGAAGTTAAGATAAATGATGACATTTATTATTGCCACCTAGGCAAGTTCCTTTAAAAGTTAGACATTGAATTATAATCACCATTAAAATAACTACCTAAAGTAAAGGTATTGATTGGTATGTAAAATATACTTCATATTCTTTTCATAAAGCAGTAGAAATATACTTATATATTCATGTGATTTGGTGTTTTAAATACACATGTATTTCAATACAATATATGTAAAAATGTAGAAATTACTAAAAAAGTGGTTTAGGATGGCATTTGGCAATGATTTTCATCCCATGTTTTTGATAGGAATTGTTGCTTTGCCTTATTTTAAATATTTGGACAGTGGTTAGTACCCGACCTGCTTGTAAAGTTCAAAAGTACCTTGATATAAATAAAAGCTTCCAAAGGCCAGTAGATGCATTTAAAAACAAGTAAATTAATTCATCCCACATGCAGCGGTTAAGATAGAATGCATTTCCAATGTGCGGACTCAGATTTGACCTTGTAAAAACTGAAAGCAATACAAACCCCACATTCCACAGCTACCACAGGGTTCCTCTAATAAAAGGATTGCTGTTTTAAACATTCCGCGGAGCCATCTTTTTGTATGCTCTGTCTGCAGAGTAGAATTTTTCTTGGTAAATGTCTTAAAATAGTAGAGGCCCGACTCGCACTTGTTTGAGTAAGTAAGCAGCGTTCTGCAGTGGTAGAGAAGAGGCGTAGACGCGGTGAAAACAGGAACAGTTCAGTGAAAGTAATAGTAATCAGGCTCTTGGTGCCGACTTTTTAGGGCTTAAATGTTATTACTGGCTGGGGAGATGTCTTAATGGTAAAGCACTGGCTGTGCAAGTGAGGGGAACTGGGTTCAAATCCCCAGGATCTACATAAAACCAGAAATGGTAGCACAGGTGTCTGTTCCTACAGGGAGGTGGGAGGTGAGAGCTGAAGACAGGAGCATCTCTGGAAACTAAGCTGTCTTCAGTCCCTGCTGAAAGGGAGGGTGCAGTCTGTCTATGCCCCCCCCAAACCTCATGCTCTGGATACCTTGTATTATCTTTACCTCAGACCTGCTGGTCCTTCCTTCTACAACACTGGTTCAACCTGTGGGTTCTGACCCCTTAGGGTGTCAGACGATCTTTTCACAGGTGACCTAAGACCATCGGAAAACACCGATATTTATATTATGATTCATAACAGTAGCAAAATTACAGTTATGAAGTAGCAACAAAAATAATTTTATCATTGGGGGTCACCTCAACATGCGGAACTGTGTGAAACGGTCATAGCAATACAACATTCATGATAGCTCCTTCTACCATCTATCAGTTGTGGGAACCTTTAAAAATTCTTTTCTTCACCGCCTGGTCACTGAGCTGTATCTAATCTGCCATCTATCTGTCCCAGTTTCTTTCTATTCCATTGTCTCTGATCCACAATATATTGGCTACTGTAACAAAGGCTCACAGGCTGGATAGTCTGAGCATTTGTATTTATTTTCTTGGAGTTCTTGAGTCTAGAAGTCTGCGATAAAGGCCGTTCTTCTGAAGCTGCTCACCTTGTAGATGACTTGTCTTCTCTCGGTGTCTTCCTGAGCTCTTTCTTCTGGATATGTCTGTGTCCTTTTCTCTCCCTAGAACTCTCGGTCAGTCCCCAGGACCCATATGGTGGAAGGAGAGAACAGATTCCCAAATGTTGCCATCTGACCTCCTCTCTGACATGCACCCCCATCACACACACACACACACACACACACACACACACACACACACACGTTGTTCGAATCTTAGATGGTCTTTTAATAAAAAACCCAGAGTCAGATATCAAGGTGAAAGCTGAAAGATCAGAGAAGCAGAGAGCCAGCCACTAGTTCTTACCTCTACGAAATCCTCAGCCTAAGGAGAGTGAGTTCCTGTTTCCTCACACATTGTATACCTTTCTCTGCCCTGCCATATTACTTCCTGGGATTAAAGGGGTGTGTGCTTCCCAAGCAAAGGCATGTGATCTCCAGTGCTGGGATTAAAGGTATGTGTCACCACTGCCTGACCTCTGTGTCTAATCTAGTGGCTGGCTCTGTCCTCTGATCCTCAGGCAAGTTTTTAGGGTACACAATGTATCACCACACACACACACACACACACACACACACACACACACACACACACAC